>UZAN01039967.1:0-24896 GCA_900618425.1 Echinostoma caproni
AAAAAGCGGGGGAAAAAACAGTCAGCTTCGGGAGTAACATTTCTTTTGTTTGTTTACCGTACGCCATTTTGAGATTTTTTCCATTTTTGTTTATTTGTGGGATTGCAGACAAGACAGAATGCTTTTACGCTACTTACTTCGGTTCGATGCCATATCCCGCAGTGTATCCAGCCACAGTCAATCTGAATCTTTGGGGCCCCAGCCGAAGAGCCGAGAAACCCCAACGGAAGCCAGATCCGAGCACAGTCCCTTTAACCCTCTGCGCCATGCATAGCCTGACCACCTCGTTGTTTCTTCCAGCCTGGACCGATGTCTGCGAATAGTGTACGGTGTGGTAGACGGTGCTTAGGCATTCGTAGGACGTGCCCTAGACACCTAAGACGATACTGTGAAATTATTTTGCTCTAAGAAAGACTATCTGATTCTAGCACCCGTCGTCTGACTTCATCGTTATTCAAGCGATGCTCCCACCATACGCGGGCGATGTTGCGCAGACAGCGGTTGTCGAAGACCGATAGTCGCTGAATGTGATCTGCTCGGAGAGGCCAGGTTTCGCAACCATAGAGCAACACGGTGCGTACCGTTGCGTAATACACACGCTTTGCAGTCAATCATGAAAAAGTGTACAGATGCATGCCGAAGAGTGCACGGTACACACATTTGATTGAGACGTCAACTTAGACTTGTTTTTTCCCTCATGTCTAAGAGTCCATAGAAGGGTGCTATTCCAGAGAATCAGTAATAAAAGATTTGCAGGAATGGTATACCTTTCACGGATCGTTTCTTCTCACCAGTAAAAGTACCCATTTTCAGGAAAGACGGGAAATAAATATAATTAGCGAATGGGAGCTGCAGATTTTTCTGAAATGACGGCAGATTATATTCTGTTTTTGAATGGAATAACCCAATCAGTCTTACACGGAATGTTATGGACTGTGGTCTTTTCCTCACGTCTGTGATTTCACACAAAGACTGTGGGTAAGTGGTGGTTGTGATGCATTCAGACCAGCTATATGACATGGTGTTTACAGCACTGAAAGTCAGATACAGAGAGCTACCAGTACCTTTTCCCTGACGTTTGACAAGCTGTTGGTGACTCGTGCGTATAACCAACCTCGTCACTGCCACATACTAACAACCGATGTTTGTCCACTTTTTGAAGTCGGAGTTGATTCAGTTTGAGCCCGTGCTAAAAGGGTTCTGTTAGAACAGTCGTATATTGCCTTACAGTACTTTTATTGGTAGGTCACATATTCCACTTGTATGATTATTGCTAATCTCATAAACGATTCCCTTTATATTTCAAACATCTACTCAACACACTCGAAAACTGGGAGAAAATCATCACACGTTTCCATTTACATTTTCAGACGGAGATAAACAGTGGGTGAATCCAATCCTTATGTAGATGTCTCAGAATGTAGTTTTCAAGCATATTTGATTTGAAGCAACATCTTTGCCTATGGTGATTTAACGTCGGCTTGAACTGCAGACTGAAGCTCACCTTTGATAATGGTATATCATTTTTCGAACGACCTCCCTCATGACAGCGCTGGGGTCCATCGTGGTAAGTGTGCAACCCATTTGAGATGACGGTTTCTTATGCTGACCGAGAATCACTGGAAGATAAGTTGGCTTCTGTGGACCTCATGTTTGTTGTTTGACCGCCCCGTGTCTTTTATGGTCCATGTGGGATCAAACGCCTCAAGTATCTTGACATTTATCGATCCCATGGACCAGATTTTACGGTCATAACTTACCCCTACGTAGATAGCTGTCTCAAAGCGGGTACATTTTCTACATTTTATTTTTTTAGATTCCNTTCCAAATCTTCCGGAGAAGCGTTATTTAGTTGAGAGGCTCATCCGTAGCCTGACAGGTGAGTTGAATTCTTGACCTGAGGAAGTGCTGTGTTCTAGTGTCTTTCCACTGATTGTCAGAGGTAACAATTATTCGGTGTGCTGGTAGTCACCGACACCTTTATTTTTAATGCATTGACCTATAGTCCAACCGTCTTGTCGGTCGAGTGAGGGAAGAGATTCCATGGACTGTTGATAAAAAATGTATATTTTCCACTAAAACTGAGTTGGAAATATCAACTTTGATTATCATCATAATGCAACCGATATCCCTGACGTGTTCACTATAGTCAATAGCTAAGAAAAGCTAGTAAAAGTGGACTAATGTCAACAGGTCGTTTTTTTGATGTGAATGATGAATGAAGATATCACACATCAGCTGCGTTTGCATGCAGATTGCCAAGTTTGGCGAAAAGTCGAAAATGAATTCAGTTGACACGAGCTAATATAAGTGATTTTCATATATGTCAAACTCATATGTGCGCAATCGAAAATTTTATGCAATTAAAACGCTCTCAACATACAATTATGAAAATCCAGCAACACTCATAATTTGATTCAAGCGTATTTTATGCCCATTTCGGGGGCAGAATAACGTACTTCCTGTTGAGGTTTCTGTAGTAAACCGGAGCGTTTTATTTTTTCCCACTTTTATGTGACTTGTTCATAGGCCACATTAGGTCGGCTTGGTGAGTGGAGTCAAAATGCTTTCCGGATAAAGTATCCAGTGACATTTCTGGTATCAACTGGTTTTTCCTTTGAGGATGAAACTCTGGCTTTTGAACAGCTTAAATAATTTTGTACTGCAATAAGGAAAACACAATGGTCCTACTGAATGGCCGTCTACACAAGTATATGTTACCGTATACTCCACTGATATATAGGGTTCCTCGTTGCAGATAAAAAGATTTTGATACCAAAACACTAGGGTCCCGAAATATCACTACTGGCGTTACGCTTTTCGCAATGGTTGAGTAAAATGCATATATACACGATTGGTCTCTTTATAAATCGTTTTGCTGTCCGCGATTAGAAGACACGCGAAGTACAGCTTCGCTGTTGGTAGACTTCAGACAAACTTCCAAAACTATGGCTTTAACAGGACAAAAGAATCCAATCATACGATCTTGATGAATTCACGAATAACTACGTGAAATGACGAACAGAACTTGTGAGTATGAGGGAACGAACAATGAGATCAATCTGTAGGATAAAGGTGCTGAGTACCCTCTAACCTTCTTCTCTGCGATCATTTGTAATGCTTCGTTGTCAGAATTAGGGAGTGATAGAAAAGGACACTTTCAGTTAGTGCAAAATATCTGCCAAAACAGAAGTGTGACAAAATCGTAACTGAGGGCAACATCCCTTCTACGAGAAGTGAAAAACTCCATAAATGCACAGACTAGATGAAATATCTTTGTGACAGTTGTTGCAAGTGATCAATCAGTGTGATTTTGAGGGACATGCATATGGTTTGTAAATCAAAAGCTCCCATATGCATTTCACGTTTTGTTTGACTGTTTCAGAGTTTTGCACGATTCAAGTAAATATTGAGTGAATCGATCGAAGAAATTTATCCCAAGGCGAGCGGATCGATAGCCGGTTAGATTAGTTACGGAACAGCCTGCATACACTTTGTCAACCGTTGGATCATTTGCTTTTGTTTATTTGGCAGCATGGATGCTTTATAAGCTGAGTTCGTAATCCATGGGTTTTGAGGTTGTCCATTGACCGGTTAATCTCTTTTCCTACTGTCCACCACACCGGACGATAATAAAACACGTGGGTTGAGCTACCATCTGAGCTGGAGAGTGAGGATGAGATGCAGTGTCGGGGGAGGAAAAGTAGTGGTGCATGATATTTGGGACGCAAACTGTCCATGGGGAAGAGGAGAAAAGTGAGCTAATGTGAATTCGAAGTTCTGCTAAAGCCAACTAGACCCGTGAAAGAATTAAGCGCCAGTGAGCGAGTTCCAGAGAGAAAAAGTGTTTTTAGGCAACTGAGCGACCGATCAAACTAACTCGACTTAATCCTCCCAACCAACTAATTAGCGTCAAATTCGAATTCGTTATACCCCCACCTCCGCACGAATATCCACAGGACTATGAACAGGTTCATCGAAATATGACGGGGACAGAAAGCCAGGTGCGGGGGTTGGCGTATGTTTTGACAGAACAAGAAACGTTGATTTAGTCAAGGCTGGTGCTAGCAGACTGGTGGTTCGACGGATCTGTTCGATTTACTCCCGTAGGTATTGATTAATCAATGAGCTTTGATCCCAGATTTCAGTTTGCACTTGACGAAAAGAATCGGCATTTTGACGACCGATAGGTCTGGAATAAACTAGTAGTCATCGATGTGGCCGTTACCAGACTCAATTACGACGTCGCAATTCTATTTATCAGGATTCAACTATTAGGATGGATTGTATAGGAGAATAAGCAAATTTACTAATTGTGAGTTTGGAAGAACTGCTTATGGATGAAAGTTTTATCGCTTTGCTTATGTTAAGGAACGCTTTCACTGGTTTAATATACATCTAACCTATTTCTTCAGTGGTAGACAAATCAGAATCTCCAAAATTAGAGCATGTTTTGGGAGTTCTTCGAATTGGACGTGCCATCGCAATTGATCTTCATTAAAAGTCCGATCATCCTCGTCAGTTTCACCGACGGGATTTTCGTCCTTGATTCAATACCACTCCGTATTTACGGCTAAACGCAAAGGACACCATCGGAGTAATGCCCACTTTTGACGTGTATCCAAACAGCGAGCTCAATGAAACAAGCTGTTTCCGAACAAAAAGAATCAGGAAAAGGATGCTCAAAGTCTAAAACCACACAAAAGGGGAATCAACTTAATCAAAAAGTCATTACTTAACCGTCGCTTTTAGTCAATCGATTTATTGAGACAACTGTACCTCTAGTATGTTTGAATGAAAAAAGTCAGCTGAGGTGTAACCTGGAATCACCTTGTTGGTGGTGAGTGTCGATAGACGCAATCGTGTGAGTGTTTCGTGTTCAAGTACTGAATAACCACTTCGTGACCATTTTTTCTAGTTACCTAGGTTTTGCTTCAATTTTTTATAAATGACGTTGTGCTCTGTGAGTAGGAAATCCTTCTAGAGCATACAGTCAATGCAGCTGTCGTTCAACTTACGCCTAGGTGTTAGCTGAATTTTAGAGTGTATCACATGGTACTCCTTTACAGTAGAAATGAGGGGGACGAAAATCTTTCTACAGATAGCAACTTTTGTTGCGAATATTATGAGGGACTAGATAGAAATAGGCCACCAGTCGATTGTCTTAGCCATTAAGCTGATTTATTTAATTGAATGCCATGGAAAAAGCTAAATAGTTTTTTATTTGTAAAAAGTAGATTGGGATGCTCCAGTTCCAAAGAGAAGGTTCCCAGGGGTACATTATCGACTTTTACAGTCTCACTTATCGAATCTGGCTTTAGCTTTGATAAGTTCCCCGTCATGGATTGTGAGACACCAAATCTATCTCTATATCAGATATGGACATGGAAACATACACATAAATATGCGCAGTGAGTTTACTACCACATCGAGAAAAACTGCCGGTGTTATAGGAGACGTCGGCTTATTCTTAATTCTACTGAAAACAAAATGTGATTGACAAACACACGTCTATATGACATGGCTTGTTGTTATTGCTATTCACTAAGTCTTCATTTGATTGTGCTGTATTGTGAACTTTATTTTATTTATGCCTTTCTTATTCATTATTGATTGGTCTACTATTCTATTGGTTCTTGAGCAGGAGTGTAATTAAAAGTGAACTACCGCAATCCAGTTGGAGGACCTAACTTAGTGACTAAACGTAGCCCGTAATCATAACAACATCCAAGTTCTCATGGTTTAGTTTACCGAAAATGAGTCCAGTGATTGCAATGTCTCAGTTTGTCTAATCAATTCTATACAATCAATATATGATAACGATGGTTTCACAATGAGGCTTGAACGTTGGTCGGACGTAGCATTTCAGTTTTGTTGCTGTTGTTCTTGATATATTCCATGCTCTCAAACATCATTTTATTAGTCCTCGGATTATTCTTTCGTACTTGCTTTTTGAGTGCACGGAATGTGTTCATCAGGCTGGAAAATAACGGTGGAACCGTAAATCTAAGCAAGTGATTGAATGTTTTTTAAATGTGGATTATCCATCATCGGAAGGGATTACAACAGGTGTAAATTGTTGAGACAGAAGTCAATGAATCGTGGGAAGTCGACTAGACCGATAACCTTATTACTGTTATTGTCGAAACAGGAGTGAACGAACCTAGGTGTGAATTACACTCACACCCTTCAGCATGCACTTTACCTGCGCTCCGGATTTGTGCCCACTGTTAATAGTGTCGCGAGAGTGAGCACAAATTGTTTCTCTATTATTTTTACATAAATTACCTTATTGCCGTTTTAACTAATGAGTGACCCCATGTGTCAGAGTTGCGCACAACAGTGTATTTTTGGGGCAACAAATCGAAAGGTTGGTTCAGCAGCGGCGTTGGTAAATACCAGGCATTAACCTAAAATCCCAAGCGACGGCTGCCTATGATCATATCTCATGAGTTGCCACAGTTTACTCACCAGGTGTGTAAATGGGACTATTTGTCTGCTGTTTCAAACTGGAATACAGACGCACTGTCGGAAACAATACACTTTCTGCAAGTATCATAGTGAAATCTCCTCTGAATTTATCATTTGTTATGTTTTAGCATCAAGGCCTTGTATATATGATTCTGGGTTCTATCACGAGTAACCCTTCAGATGTTGTTATTGTTGTTGTTGACGGGGATCAGACAGTATCAGGAACAGAATAAATACAGACTAAAATGTCCTGATTTCGCTCAACACAACGCAGCTAAACTCAACTCAACAGATCAGCTTTCCATATAAAATCTCACTGAAAAACGTGCTGTTTGTTTGAAGTGTACTTGCATTTGAAAAATCACAAAAATTGAGTAAATCACTCTATGGCATATCCCTATACAGTCCATTGACTCTAGTCAACGAACGCGCTGCCATATGACACATCCCTAGTAGTAGACAAAATCATTCATTCAAGATCAAAGACAGCGTCCAGAGGGTGAAAATCGGCCATTCTTGTTTTGCTTTAGACAGATCAAAGTGAATATGAAATAACAATATCCGTGTGTGTGAAAATCTGCGTAGATTTACAAACGTTGTGGATTCCATCGACTATATAGGCACCTATAGATCAATAGCAATAAATGAGGATTGTTTGTATTCGGAAGTTCATAAGCTGAATAACGATTTGCAAAGTCAGCCTCCGAGCATCAGAATAAAGTGTTTTTGCGACTGTTTACAGTGTGTAAGTTGGATTTTATTTCACAATGAAAAGGTTAGGAATACCTCACAAAATGTGCTCATCTGAAGCGTTTAAATGTTTTAAGACACAAACGTTTTATCCCCAATTTAATCAGAGGAAACTAGAACACTCAACCACTGTGGCAAAAGTAGCACAAGAAACTTATTACCAACAAAAGCACGAAAAATGTCCGTAACTACGTGTTATTTGTGTTGAATGGTAATGAAGATCTATTTTCAGTGAGCGATTAAACACAACGATTGTATTTTGCTTGTCGGTTTCGGTTCTCAGTACGACGGTTTCTCGTAGCTATTGCATTTAAAATCGTCTGAAACCGCTGTCTTTTTATCTTACGAAATTGGGCTGAAGATTACGATTAAGGTTTACCTACTTAACAGTGAATCTAACATACTAACTTTGTGCCCAGTTATAACATTTAAAACAAAATGAAGTTCATTAATCAGTGGGTAAGTTTAGCTTACAATCATTTTACCTGATTGTCAAAAAATTGTTGTCTTGCACAGATCAATATTATTATTACGCAGACTATTAGCCTTACGCTTATCCATTAGACATGTGCATATTCAGCCAGATCGATGAACGTGCGCAGATGTCGATGGGATACAATGCCTACCGGAAGCCATTAGTGTGGATTGCTGCTTAAAATGGGTGCAACGCACGCAGACACAGAGAGAGAGAGAAACGCACAGGAAACTTAGACAGTGTATTGTTCACATGGCTGACCAATTAAGCCACGGTGTCTCGCTCTCTATCTCCCAACTAAATTGTTGAGTTGTAGGGTAGCAGCGGTAAAACCGCGGGGTTTGTTCGGTTCCGCGTGCTCTTATGCAGTTGGTGGAAATACGACATCCGGTAGGGTATTGGTAGACGCCGGTATGCACCCGCATTGGAATATCAACTTTTACATCGACCTCGTGTGATTGATTCGCCGAACAACAGTATCGGTTATGCTAGCCAATTAGGTTCACATAATCCGATAGAATCTTGGCAACGCGATTGCAGTTTGTTGGGCATGTGTAAGAGCCAAAATATATATCTTACCACTTTGATCCTGTATAAGTACGGTATTTGTCACATGAAGAAGAAGTGAGATGATGCTAGTTATTCGTTAATTACCTAAACATAATGCATTAAAAAACAGTTTCGAATCGGTATTGGTTGCCTTTTAATTCGTTCAAACCTTTTTCCCAGTGGGGATGAAGTCTGATGTTGATGGCCTGCAAGAAAGCCAGCCAAACCAAATCTGTTTGTAAAATAGAACGGGAGATTTGTTAGTTCGAAAGCATTTTATTCGCAGATGACGGAAGTACCAGCTAAATATTATGAGCTTGAATGAATTTATACTACAAACGAATGACACGATTGGAGCTACGTTTTACACTATTATCGGTGACAGGGAAAGTTTCTTATATTCATGGGACTGCATAGAAACGCCAAACACAAGTCGCTCCCGAGGCACTTAGGAGAAGTCCGAAATATTTGGGGGTAGATCGGGAAATAGTACGAAAGAACTGTGAACCTAATAGGGTACTGTGCATCCAGAAGAAAACCATTCATTAAAATGTAAAACGGTGTAAGAGCAGCAATAGAATCAGGTTTGTTTTAGCCACAACGTGAGTACCAAAACACAAGATTTCGGTGACAACGCCCAAATTTTTCGAAACGATCCGGAACACCTATGGATTATTAACGGTTTAAGAGCAGCTTGAGGCAGGAAACTTAGAACGAGGTTGTTCTGAGTATGTTACATATTCAAGCGGTGTGATAGAACTATATATGAATCTGGTTAAATGTTGCATCAAGGTCTTTAACAGCAGAGCCGGTTCGACGTGAATGAAGAAGCCGAAGTTAACTTTAGATTGGTTGTGTCTATTGTGACCTTGAAGAAGAAGAGAACAGAAAATGAAGCACATAAACAAATTAAACACAGCCATGGATGCTTATGGGCAATAGTTTACCGCTGAACCAAGTTGCTAACAAATTGGTGTCATTGAAATGAATGTAATCTCAATACCTTGGGTTTTTTTCAGCCTTAGTCTTTAACACTGATTAATTGACGGACGTCGATTCTTTGCTCGTCGTTCCCGTGTTTTCCTGTTTCGCTACACCCGTGAATTCCAACCATGAAAGACTTACCCTATGTGCTGTAGTGTGCACGCTAATAATGGTTGCAAAACCACGATTATCTCAAACAGTCCCTAGGTTAACGATGGTTAACTGGACGGAGTCACAAGCACTAGTAGGAATGAATTAGAAAGAATGCTAATAAAAAGTTGAAAATGCCATCGAAGGTTGACCAATCTAAACTATTGAGGTTTCACTTTGCTCACTGTTCCAGTGTATAAGGTGTATAGGGTGTAGACTGTTAATTTCCATAAGCAAACAGTAAATGCCCCGGGGATCATAAAGTTCCCAGCTTCTACTTCTATTCGAAATTTGTCAGGATAGAAAACATTATTAGAGCAAAAAGCTACATAGGACGAGTATGGGATTCAGTAATATCCCGAAAGCTGTGTCAAGAAAGGGCATCGGAAATGCTGACCAGCAGGCTGCATCCGTGCTGAAACCTTACCGTAGTTCTAACGGATTTGAAGATCTAGATTTCTTAAAGTAAATGCAAGGATCTGTTAAAGTGGACTTCGGCCACCGATATATCTGCTTGCACTGTTTGACTTAATTCATGCAAGAAATTTTCAGGTACTAGTGCGTGACCACGGTTTTCGGAAATACGTATTGCGACGGAAACACATATATGCAATTCACCAAGCTTAGGATCTGAGAAGCGGTAGCAAGTGACAAATATGCACGTTAAAGGTTTTTTGAAATTTCATCAACGCATTCATATGAAGAAACATCATATATTAGGGTGAGGTTTCAGGATTGCTTTAACTCACTAACTTGCAATGGAGCAGATCCATGTGCGATCTCTGGAAAAAATAATAAGGCACGGACAGTCGTGATTTTGATAAACTCTTTATTATCTAATAAATTTTTAGTAGTTATCGTAAGTAGTCATTTTTCAAACAGCTTATTGACACTAAATACGGTCTTACAGTGTATGCATCTATGGATATGATTTGTCTTTGGTTGTTCCTTTCCGCATAACTCACTGAGTAGTTTGTCAGTTAAGGAAACGTTTTTAACTGACACATTGGATGGAAAGTGAACACCAAACTGCATAAAAAGGAACTGAGAAAATATTGATATTTTTTGAACGTGGTATGCTCGCAACTACTCTTATTGACCGAGACCGATTTGCATGATCAGTGAAATAAGCTGTCTCATTATATGCCCACTAATTGCCCAATTTTAAATTATCCGCCCGTTTTAAGGCGTTACATTGATTTAAATTAATTTTGTTCTGTTGTATTATTCATATTAATTCAAGGAGCACCAAAAACAACACTCACATGTGTGTTCATATGCCGATATTCAGGCATCAATTGTTGCGATCGTCATCGCATTGCATTCAATTAACTGATATTCGATTGACGGTAAAACCTGCCGGTGATCATTGCAAACAACAATTACCCCTAAACAAAGCCACATGAATAAAGTCTATGGCCGATTGAAACGCATTGACAGTTTCCTACAGCAACATTAGATTTCTATTTTCGATCATTCTGTGCAGTAAAAGTTCTTTTACCCTGAATAAGACTCTTGAAGTATTTCACACAAACCGAACGTGATTTCATTGGAAGTAATAGGCCAATAGCTGAACTGTTATTGTAGATCATTCTTTAATGAGTATCGGTGGTCATAATTTGGTAACACAAGTCAACAGAATTTTAGGAGAACAAGACGGATAAAAAAACAATGACTTCGATTCAGATGTGGATATGAAGTGATTTAGTTCAGTAAGGCCGATTTGAACAAAATGGTTTTGTGCTGCAGACGCATGTGTGCTTCAGAACTCATGCTTATCTATTGCTCTAATGATGTTATGGGTTCCTAAGAAATCCAATCTTGGAAATCCAACTTGTTTTAATTAGCAATAATCCAAGGCCATTTTCAGAAAAAGCAATTCATGAAAGTTGATACGTACGAATGAATGAATAAGATTTGTTTGTTTTATGCTTTCGGGTGAAAAAGTGTATCTGCATGTCTGCGTCTCAGACATTGGAGGATGACTTTACGGGTGTTGTTACCTGAGTTAAAATCAGAGCGTTCGAAAGCTAAGCAGAGAAATACTGGATTGGTGTAGCCAAACAGGTAGTTATTTCATTCACTCGTTCAGTTCAAGGTATACGGAGATTCAGAATCCTAATAATCAAGGACTTTTTTTACAAACTAAGCCATAGTTAATGAAGTGTGAATTCAATCAATTGATCAATAACTGTATTATTATTTTGAGTTTTTAACCCAGCAATTTGAAAAGAAACCGTACTTAATAACAAGTGCCATGTGATTTGCTCCACGAGTATTTGCTGCGTTCGGTGATTCTGTTTTTTACATGAACCATACTGAAAACAGCCTACATGTAATGACATTCAGTTATTTAGTTATTTGAATTGTCAAAGAATGGCGTAAGAACGTTTGTGATACGTATTTTTCAATTCAATGTTTGTAAAAATACATACAATACCAAACTAATTTGTATTTTGACAACATCAGTAGTTACAGTATGATTCAAACCACATGCGTGTACGCCATCATCGCTTTTGTGTTGTGTACGACAAGTATTTATGTAGTAATCTTAGAACGCAGTGTTCAGAATAGCATTCATGTGTTTACGTGGAATAAATGCTACTGCAACAAATTATGAATACATTTTAGCTTTCTCATAAATTCTTATGCGTGCACATACGTAATAAATACAATAACCTAAAGGAATAGAGTTTCACGCAGTCCCAACGAACGATCCAGGCTAAATCAAGCCAAGATAACAGAAACATTGGTTTTAATGTAGACCAGAGTTGAATTAGTGCTTAGTCCTATATTGCAAAGCGGGATCAATCTATCAGTGGATCACAGTAGCTAGTGATCGATGTGACGAACATTAACTCACAATCACGAACAGGTCAAGGCAGCTGACTCCACGTCATGAAGCGCCCCACGAAGAATAAAAAGGAGACTGACAGTGCAACGCCTTTGTGGAAAAAGACTGACGTTCAACTGAATAAAGATAATTCACTTTGAGTTGACAAATGAATATTTATGGAAGGAGCTCGAACAGATACTGAGAGCAAGGGTTACGTGAGTATTGCATTCGTTCGAAAGACAGTAGAGTGGACGGCGAAAGTATACGTTCACCGAAAAGGACATATCACAGTGACCTGTCTTAAATTGTCTGTTTTTGGTCACATCGTTGCCTGCAATATTGTGATCGTAATAACAATTGGTTTTGGTTGAAATGCCATCAAATTTAGCTGACTCTTGAATCACATACCGATTCCCAGCCAAGCACTTTGTGACACCAAAATGCATTCTCCCTACCAGATGACAAGGTCGATTGCATACTAGCAAGGAAATTTTCAGAAGTTTACACAAGTAATATTAAAATGCATTAGTGCAATAAATTTCTTCTTTGATTCGCCAAGAGAGAAAGAGATTACTTATTCAGCTGACTGAATCCTATTTAAACAACTAAATAGTTGTTTCCAATAGTTATGCCTAGTAAGAAGTAGTGTCTGATTCTTTTTGATAACATAAGTGATAGAAAAGAGTCCCTAGCAAGGTTATACTTCTGGTTTAGCTAAGATTCAAAACCGATGATTGATGATACCATATTGCACAAGAACATCTGTGTGAAAAACGAACTGAGGTCAGAATTCAAGTGATATCCGTATGCTCGTTGTTCTACTCATCCCCGTCAAACCTCTTTCTGCCCAACTCTATTCATGTGGTTTTGTTATTTGCTCGCCAAAACGATAAGATAAACACAGAGATACCTTATGGGTTATGGTTTACATCTGGATGCACACAAGTGCTATTCACGTATGACGGTAAAACTAACATCCATCACAGAAACATTGAGTTTTTTTCCTTGTCCCGGTAACCTCTTTGCTTTTTGCGTTTATCGGCTCTCGAAAAGCAAGACATTACAAAAGCAACTATTGGTTGTACACGTTGTTAAAAATGGGAGTATTTCTGTCACAAACTGTTCCAGTTGTCGGATATCCTTATTTTGGGACTTTACGGGGCTCGAGACAATCCAAAAGAACAGGTGTTGTCAGTTGAGGTCATGGGAGAGGAAACGCGTTTCCGCTTTCCATCTGTACCGTTCCCGTTGGGTGAAAACCGAGTACTATGAAATGTGCACACTCGCAAACGTAGGGAAACGTGATGCGCAATTCCATTTCATTTTAAAGTGATTCGGGAAAACCGTGTGTAATCATGCTTTGTTGTCCCAAGACCCACTAGCAGGAACAAGGTTTAGACGGAATGACAAACCAAAGATTCATACAACAAAACAGACAATAATTAAGGAAAAAGAAGGAAGATGACTTGGGGGACGTTTTTATTGGAAAAATATTAACTTCATTTTGATAAATTTTCCGGAAACGGTGTATCAATGGATAGCATGTGTATTTCATTCAGTCAGATGCAAAGTTGGTCCTTCCATTTTTTTTTCTGTATTTATAGATTTATAAACAGGATGAAGATGACCAATATTATTCGTTGAAGGAATTTGATATGTTGTATTGAGCGGTAGAGAACTCAGTGTAATTGGATACACAAGTTATCATAGATGACCGAGCGGGTTGCGTTTGCTGTTTAGCAGGACAGTGTAACTCGAATTTCAGTTGTTGCATCTCCCTGCACGGTTCGCTTGGTCGGGAATTTTAACTCTGACAGATTTTTCAAAAAGTACTTAAGGGTAGAGATCATTTGCACCCCGTCATTTATTCAACCCGAAGTCATTTACTGATATTGTGGATATTACAAGCCGAAGGATGTCATACTGAGAATTCGCATGTCACTCACTGAGCTTTGTATTACAGACTGGCTAGCATCTGTTTCATGGTTTTTCGTTCCGCCTTCAGTCTGAAGGCATAATCCACGAATGGTTTTTTTTCGTATCTCTCATTATTTGCATTATCACAATAATGAGTACCTTCCACAGTTGTCGAATAAATGAATTCCATGGCAATCGCAGAAAAATAATGAACTAAAACAACTCATCTGAGCCAGTCCAGAATAAATCTAGCTTTGTACTCAGCTCGATGTTTGTTACTTAAGTTAGGCTAATGAACCCAGTTCCCATTCATGTTTTGAACTCCAGTGCATCGACAATAGTGACTGACTACTGACGAGAACTAACAAGTACGAAGAGGTTAAACTTTGCCTTTTCTCAGTCGCTGGGGAAATCCAATGAAACGTTTTGGAATTACTTTTTGGACCCACTGAATTTCTACGGTTTCTGTTTTAGCATTCTTAGTATGAGCAAAAATTGGAAAAAAGTCACCACAATATGTGTGCAAGCCCAATTTCAAGTTGATGAAAGATTGAAACTCACTACAATTTCAAAGAGGTCAGCTCATCAGTTGCTTTATTGACCTTGATGAATGAATATTTGCGTCAATGTTGCTTAGGCCGTCGTTCAAGCATAATTTTAGATTATTTTGCTTATCACACGAGATCCATGGCTGGAACAGATCTCACTGAAAATCTTGGGCGTGGTACTCATGATTACTGAGGCACTTAGCTAGTCTTGGCCACGACGAATGAAAAACCAAAACACAAGGCTTTGATGACAAGGTTCGACCCTCTTGGAAGGCCTTTCTCAAGTCGTCCAATCGGTTAATCTCACGTTACAAGCAATTATAGGGCAATGGGATGATGACATTCTATAGAACTCGAATGTGGTTCGAACATACGTGTATGTGTGCGTGTATTGGTGATTGTTCGACAGGTGATTGGGACGAGTGAAATTGGTTTGACCTTTGGGTTAAAAAGTTTGAATTGGTCATTTGACATTGGGGGTGGGTACGAGACTACTTTGTATGCCCAAGTTTTATTGTTCCCAAAACTGTGGAATGACTGCCCAATCGGATCGATTGATTGTCGTATGTTCAGCGTTGATCAGGAGCGCCTTGGCTACCAAACATTCCTTGTGACTTCTGAACTCATGCCTTAGAATATGCGATTTTTGAAAGCAACCACGTGTCCTTCGCACATTGCGTGGGCAGCGATTGCGGGATCACGTTCCATTCGACTCCAACATGTTGCATCATTTGGAATCTTCTTCGTTAGACGCATCTGCTCAGTCATTCGTTTTGTCAGGCTTCGGGACGTTTGAACAACATATGTTACAGGACAGTCCAGACAATGTATTCTATAGACTACGTCAGAAGTATCACTTTTTGCATGCGGGTCTTTGAGGTTAACTAGTTTTGAGTAAAGTATGTTGATGCTTTTGAGCACAACCCTCATGGTAACACGGCTAAGTATCTGTCGTATGTCTTCGGACGTGTTTTTGCGACATGGAACCACAACAGTTGACAACCAATCGTTTTTCAGCGTAGTTGACTGTATTGAGTTGATATTCCGACGTTGGATTTTTTCGATGAACTCCTTCACTCCTGTGGCTCACAAAAGAGGTCTGGTGAAGACTCTTTTCCATCGTGCCAGGAACATTTGCTCGCCTGACACTGTCCAAGAAGAAGAAAACCTTCTGCGAAGGACTCTATTGGATAACGGTTATCCAGAGAAATTTATTGGTGTGCGTAGCAGACGAAAGACACCTGTAGATCCCGTCTGTGAAATACCGAAGAAGAACTTCCTCCTCCGACTCGCCTTTAAAGGTGATTAAATAATGAACGACGTGTGTCAAAAGCTCAAGGCGGCATTGTGCCGAACGTTTCCTGCCGCACAGTTTCAATTTGCTACCGTATACCAAAGGACTACGCTTAGACAATGGAAAACATAACCAGCCGAACATATCGTCTAGCAGTTCACCTGCAGCTGCGGTGAAACTTACAGTTGCAGAACGAATCGGCCCCTGGCACAACGGATGTCTGAACACGTTCCCAAGAGGGTTGGTACAGTCAATAACGCAACAAAGTCTTACAGGTCAAACTCTTAAGAGAAATCCGGGGTGATCAATCGCAAAACATACCATAGCAATTGGAAAAATCGTTGATCCACGAATGTCGTTCAGGCCGTTATTACGTAACATGAACCCCAGTATTTTGGCATTTGGAGAGGCGATGCTAATCAAGCTACGCAAACCAACCTTGTGAGCACAAAAGTTTCTTACACAATCACTGAAACTGCCATGGAACTGATTTTCCACCCCTTTCTCTCCCCCATTTATCCTTTTAGTTGGTTACTGGTTTTCGAGCTCGAATAATTTGGCTGACATACTGACATCTTGATATTGGTCGAGTGGTCAGAATGGAAGTTGAGGTATCGTCCTGTATCTATACGATTTCATCATCCCATCGCCTTATAGTTGCTTGTAAAGTGAGATTAACCGATTGGACGACTTGAGAAAGGCCTTCCAAGAGGGATGGAAAGTTGTTACCAACACCTTGATTTTTCTTTCATTGTGGATAAGATAAGCCAATTTCCTCAGGTTATTTTGCTGTTCGATAAGTAACTGTAACTCTGGGATACCTGTTTGTATATGCAATGGAAAGGTAAATACTGGAAGCAGAGACCGCTATAGGCATTTGAGGACATCATGATCTTAAATTTCTTGCGTTATCTACGTCAGATTTCAACTTGAGTCGTCAAAAAATGCGGTAACATTATCCACGCGTTATGAGCCAATAAATCTGAATCCAACAAAAACGCATCCAGACAAAAGCAATCAAGTGCCTCTAAAGTTGCTCATCCTAAATTTTCTGATATCTGGCTTAGTCCAATGCTGCAGGATTTAGCTGTTCAAACATACTTCACAGTTCTTGATCTCCTGTTTCTAATTGTTTTTCAATAAGTGCTCCCGTTGCGTTCAGTGGTGATATCAGCCATATTCCTTCCAACCTTTAATTTTCAGCGTTCAGGTGGAATCGCATAGCCACTGAGCAAATTGTCATTCAATGCTTCATTGAGAGATGTGCCATTAGAAGGGGTTGGCTTCACCAAACGTTGACGTATGTCGTCGGTACATGGGTTTTTGATATGATTTTAAAATAGATTTATCAGAAGGAATTGCTTTTTTGAAGGCGGGAAGTAACTCCAGCTACCTTTCTCTCTCTCTGTCTGTCACTCGGTCGTGTGCAGCGATTGGGTGGATTTCAGGAAGTCCCTCTCACGCGCGCTCCCTTGCTCTATCAACCTTCTAATGTTGATTGTCAGACTGACACTATAGACAAGATTGTTTACATCTGATATCCCGGGGTGACGTGGTTTCTATCTCGAAACGGGGGAGGGGATTGGTTTTGATCAGTCGTCCGAAAAACGCCGAAGTCAATTTGAACAACAACAATTCAACTCGGCAAAGGACGGCAATACAAACGTCCCGATTAATGAGAACAGGAAAGAACTTGAATTTTTGTCAATAGAAAAAGGTTTAAGCAAGGGATTCGGGAAAAACGAAAAATAGGAATAAAAGGACTTATACCTGATATTGACGCCGATGAAGGAAACACTTTTTTGAAAAGTACATTCCAAGTCCCAAGCTTGTGTTCCACCCATTTAAAAAGAACTGTTTTATATTTTGAGTTATTTACAGGTAAGTTGATTCTCTCTCATCACTGTTCACTGCTGTTTTTCATTGCCAAAGGGTGACCGAATCCAGCTCACCATCATCATCGTCATTATCATCATTTTTATCATCATCAAAGAACGTGTATACTTCGTTGAAAGAGTTTTATGAATTTTCTGCATAGTTACTATTAATTTCTTTTTATCAACAATTTTCGCTGATTTCACGAAAAATAAAATATAAAAGTGTTGAGGATAAATACAAAGACATGACTGCCGAGCAGGTGCGTGTGGATGTTATTCTTTTGTTCTTTACCATGCCACGAAAATACTCCTGCATTTTCAAAGAAAACAGTAACCAAATGAGAATCAAGGCTTTCCTTGCAGAATTGAACCTCAGAGTAGCTAATGATATACAATTTTTCAATTAAGTCAGATTGGAGATGTAATTTTGCTATGAGTAAACTTATGAGAGCTTTACACCTTATGCACCAGTAATCCGGGTTTATTTTGAACACAGAGGTGAGCAGAGCACATGTAATGACACTAAAGACATATGAATTGGTTGAATGTTAGAAATATGTGGTAATTTGGGGCTTTTTTATCCATCCAACTCTATCACATTTACTGACGGACAACAATACTTCCTTATTGGTTGCTTCTTTATTTTGGAACCAAAAATGAATACGGAATAATTGTTTATTAGGGATGCTCAAAAGAGTATCCTATCTGAACGGAGTGATTCGCTTTTATGAGATTGCAAATCGAATATGGCTCTGAGTGTATTATGTTGGATTCGCCCGTACTACGTGTAGTGAACCATATTCCATGTTCAAATAATAGTTGTATTAAATTTCTATTTGTTCTCTCAAGTAAGACGCGAAAATTCAATAATTTGGTTTGGAAAGGTCTTTTTTTATATTTCCCTTGTCAACGAGGGTCCTCCATTTGCATAACTTATAGTTCACTTGATGTTGTGTCACCCAAAAATAATGCAATCATATTTTCAAGATAAAACGTTGAATAATTCGAGTTATCACGAACTAATGACCAACGGTTGTGGGAAACCAAATATTTTAGTTGTTCTCAACTTCTGTAATTAGTGGTCACTGGAGAAACAGGAAAACGTTTGAAAGAACCTGAACTTTCAGTAGTGCAAACTTTCAGTTGATAAGTAGTTTTGCCACATAAATACTAAAAATTGTTTGCTTTCCTCGCCTAACACAGCAAACAAGTCAGAAGTATTTCGTATACGATGCGATACATGCTGTGTTATTTTGCCACTAATACCATTCCATACCGTTGCATATTACACCTTTATTTTATACGTTGACTGGTTTTTATAAACCACTTGAATGAGCTGAAATACAAAAGGTGCTGGGAGTTCCACTGATGAACTTTCACACGAACGATCTCTTAGAAAAGACCATTTGAGGAGCACAAGTATGCAGCCGTAAAGTTGGCTCTATCCTAGTAATGAACAAATAACAGACCTGTGAAATATTCGATTCATGATTTTATCTGCATTCTCAACATAGAGACGTGTATTTAAAGATTGACGGAGCACGAGTAAATCTACTCATGACGATGTTTACTCATTACAAAAGTGTAAAACGAAGCCATCGCTATGTACCCTATTATTACTAACTAAATAGATAGATTGTACCAAGGGGTTTACAACTGAAGTGCCATGGAAGCAGCTTCGTCGCAACACACCATACCTATTGCGGATTAGATTCAATTGATCTTCAAATACTACACCGGGGTTTCTCATTAGGTCATCGTTTAGGAATTCCCCATCATTACACACATGATAGTGAGTATACTGGGTTTGATAGAGGATGGAAAAAACAAGGCCCGGTTTCGATTTCACATGTATACGTAGTCCTCATTTTCATAGCGTAGGCACAATGGATTCGATTTTGCACTACCAACTTTTCTTCTTCAACAATCGCGTTCAGACGCTATCGCGTTTAATTTGCAGTTTTTGTGAATTTACTAAAAGCGTCCAATTCACAATATTTTTGTTTCATTCCAGATCGTTCAAATTCTCATCCCAGTATTTAACCAGAAGAACCTACTCAACAAACATGGAACTGGACAAACTGTATTAAGCCTACCCTAATTCTGACCATATAAAGACCATTGAGACAGTCTAAAAAAGATTTGCATCTTCGACATTATTTGGGGCTGTGTATTGAGACAACGTTTTATCTATCTGATATTCGTAGAATACTTCAATCTATGATGTGCAAATGAAAGTTTTCCTAGACAGATAATCCTTTGTAAAGTTTTCAGCTACTTCATATTTGTTCATAATAGTGGTCAGTTGATAATATATATATTCAGCGTAGAACAACAACTAATGAATTAAACGGTACTTTCCTCCTGTTTTCAGGGAAACCGGTAAACTGTGAGGCCAATGACCCAAAGTCAAGTGAAAGAGGAAACGTCTTGATAAAAATTGATTGTGTTTACTTCGGGACTGGGTCTCTCAAAAGCAAAATGAAAACCGTGCTCTTATAAAGTCACCGTAAACTAATGATTGTCCTTGAACTGTAACAAACAAGAAGTGCTATTCCAACTAGCACTTGACAGTACAAATTAGGAGTGTGGTCAGTTGAATTCTAGTTCAATTATCACTGCACTTACGTACACGAAGACAGAGAATATGGGCAGTAACCGTGAACTAATTTTGTAACATTTTGGGGTTAGTTAAAGCTGTTCCAGGCAGGAGTTTATTTGATTAGTGAATCAACATTGATGGTCAACATTTATGGCACGTAGGAAGACGTACATGACAATATAAGCAGTTCATATGCAGTTAAATTAATCTGTAGAGTCCATTGTAACGTTCCGATTATATATATATATATATAACAATAATAATAATATTGAAAAGACCTATAATCGGTTCTTAGACTGTACAAAAATAACCAATATATGTTTCTCAGGCCCAGAAATGCACAGTGTTTGTCATCACGGTGGATGCACAAAACATCGTCATCGTCTTATACCAAACAATGAGAGACAGCTACCGATAGAACCTTCTCTGCAGCTAGGTTGAGTTGAATTAGCGTTTAAGATTGCTACAGTCTACCTTCTCTGTGTGTTTACCATAAATGACGGAACTGACCATTCTAAAACGCACAACTTTTTGTTTCGATGATCCCAGAGACATCTTTCAACATGCTTATAGAGCTAACGGATTCTTTTCCGATGCTGTTGCTTTCCTAGTTTATCAAGTAATCAAATATGTATCGAGGATTATTAACTACGTTTTGACTCTGTTCGGTGACCCGTATGCTGTTCGAGTTCCCAAGAGTAAGTTGTTCCATGCATCAACTGAAATTACCAGTTGATAACGTTACGAATAACTTGGGGATCATCTGAATGGCACGCATATAATCCAGGAGTGCTTCAAGAAGTGGCCTGCTACTTATGCCTGAGATTTGTCCCTCATTATGGACTTTTGTGTTTCATTCAGTTTGAACCTGAATTTATCAGTGCTTTAAATTCATATTTAACCCTCACTCACTATGTGTGATCAACTTCCTCATAGACATTTTCCCATGTGTTACGTTGGTTGATGATGTATGTATAGAGATCCTGCCTGCGGACAAAGGACAATTAATCATTTTTATGGTAGATTCTGTCACAATTTTAGAAGAACCCATTGAAGTAAAATTAGGATGGACTTTTCACTCTTATGTTTGTGTGAAACGGATTTAGGGGATTACATTTTCAAAAACAATGGTTCAGCTAGATCAGCAACAAACAAGATGTAATTGGGGTTTTTGTCTGACAGCCTTTTTTCAGTCTCCTCTATTGATTCCGTAAAATTTCTACCAATCATTTCAAGGATTTATAAATTCTTTGGATTTCATCGCTGAATGTCATTGGTGTTCCCTTGGTAAACTACTTACAAAACGGTGTGAACTGAACGTGTGAGCATACGGAAAATCTTTTCTTACCCACAAACGACTTTCTATTCGTTGATCACTCTCTCCGGATTCCGGATTTGGCGCCACATTCCTTTTGTTTTCTTCCTTCTTTGCCAGTTAAGGGAATTCCATTGTTCCTTATTTGAATCATCGCCAAGCAAATGAAGCTCTAAGCTGGATACTTCAGTGCTTTTCTGAGGATCATCTGAAATGCACACATAATTCAATTATTTTCACATGACAAAGTGTGATCGTTGATTTTGATGGTAACATCTGTTTACATAATGTAGAAACACATTCTGAGTCCGTTGCAGCAGAATTCAGTTTTGCATGAACAAAATGTTTCAAAGAATTAAATTACATGGATGAACGTAGAATAATCCGTATACCATCTGGTAACCCAATTCACAGATGTATCCCACAATGATTCTGGACGTGCGGTGCCCTACGACAAGGTACACACATTGCTTTGTCTGGATCGTTTTCTACTCGTGGCCTGCAGGCTGCTTTAAGATTTCTGTGGCTCTGAATGCTATTGCTCGCGTACGATAAAGTGCATTTTGACTCACTTTCAGAACTATAAATCGTAATCTTCCGGTGGCGTTTTCATTCCAGAAACAAATGTTGTGCGCATTTTTCAAGAATAAACGTTCTGACAATGAAGGAGTCAACTATTATTTGATGAATTTATGTACTTATTCCATTTTTTGAATACATCTTTTACAGATAATCTTAATTATTTGAGATGCGAGCAATAAGTTCAATAAGAACGATGAGTATAATAGATGCAATTCTGGTAGATCAACCTCTCGATCATTTTAACGCCCTACGGTGACCACTTGCCCGCGGGAACATGTAAGACATTGCAGAAGATGACTTTTGATGAATTCAAACCCCTGGTCTATTGTGATATGCAAAGCTGATTACAAACACTTCAATTACGTTGCACTTGCCCAGCCATCTGTGCAAACCATACGCGAAGATTCTTTCATGCTGTGCAAGTGTTAAAGGCGGTATATAACTGGAATCTTAAAGTAAGTATTTTAAGTATTATAGAAATTAGCTTCTGCCTGTGAACAGTGTTCATTCGTTCGCATACGTTCGTATTGATGGTCAATTCCCATTTTGCTGTTAGTAGAAACTATAGTGCTACAGGCTCCATTGGGTTGATACTTCCAATTGTTTCACTTCTTAATAAGTAAATAAATAAAAATCTGACTACTAGACAAGAAATGCATTGTTTTGGGCACGGGCTAATTAAATCCTTTAAGTAGAGTTTATAATATATGGTCTTTAAAGGATTTAGTCATGGAAGCGTTGTAAGATTATGCTACTATTGATAGCACATAATTGTCTATTACAGGCGAATGGTATCCTTTCTCAGACAGAACCATGGGCTTGGTGAAACAGCTGTTTCATCAAACAAACGCGTACACCTGTTGTCGTTTTTTAGGGGGAGAGGGAAACAATTGCATTAAGTATGATAAATTACTTTCCCCATCGTTCCCATCGTCCGTCGCGTTCGTTTTAATTCGTGGGAATTGACCAATGACTGGGTTAGTTTTCGTCAAATCAGTACATTTACGAAAAACACCCTTTTTATTAGGCACCAATAAGCAAGCTAAAATATCAAGCTTTACAAAGTTAAATTTTATTGTGACAAAGCCTAGTGATGTTCCCTTTTCATTTGTTTCTAATCTGAAAAATGAACTCGGTTAAGTAACACAGAAAATTGTTGTTCGCGGAAAAAGGTGTGCGTAGTACTGGGCAAACGTGGACATTGTAAGGCATGGATATGTTATCCAGTGATCCGCTGGATTTTGGTGAATGTGGTTTAGGGGAATACTATTCCATGGTTTACAGTGGTCAAAAGAAAGGTACCCGACGCTCTCCTTTATCTTTCCAGTTGTCTGTTACTCAAACGTATTCTATTGGTTTTTATGTCACATCCGTTGCAGACAAGTATCAAGTGGAGTTAAATTGCCATGGATTTATTTTTGTGAATACAGATAGTCGATAAGCAACACTGTCCCTTGTTTCGCAAATCATTTGTAGTGTGAGGAACACCTGAAAAGTTTTGAAGTGAATATTTAGCCGCTCCACCGAAATTGGAAATCATTCGAATTGACGAACTAAGACTGCACGCTCACTGGTAAGCCACACACCTTACTGGGGTATAATCAGATTACTCGTAATGGTAACAATCTCGGCTTCTGTCAATTGTTGTATATTAGATGGTAGAGATTGGATTGATTTTAAGTATTTGGCCATGCTGATATGGATTTGATCGGTAGTTTTAGTAGTACCATGCTAGATGCATAACAGGGCAGCTCTGCTTTTAATTGTCGGCTCTTGTTTGTCATTACGCCAACGAGTGTACATCCATCCGTAATAGATCATCATAGCTTAATTCTGATTTGTTTTTGTACAGTTAACACGGAGTAGCGTTAGATAACTGTGGATAGAACACTAAGATCAATCATAAAACGGTGATTGATAGTACTGGCTAGATGCAACGTTTCTTCATGATGAATTATATGCACTATTATATGCACTACCCGATTGGAATAATCGTAAATGAATTCTGATACCCTATACGTGTCTTGAGATGTCTATACATCCACACTACTGAGATCCTTTTCTTTTTCTGAATCCGTTCCCGTCATTTATCGATTGAATCAATTGTTTTCGGTTAGATGACTTGGTTCCACGTGTTCTTTGTTAGGGAGCAACTGAAACAAATCGACCTACACCAATTGCTTCAGTTGGAAAGTTTGCTAAGATAATACATCAAGTTGGACAGACGGTCCACATATGCCATGATTTGATTTTATGCCCTAAGCTCACTGTCACGCTGCTGTGATATATTTGGACTGAGTAGTTCAGGTTGTACGTTTAAAAGCATTCGTCTGTAGCAGTACTCGAAGTCAGTTCGTTAAGTTGACTTACGCCGATTGATCAGGACATGGAATAACCAAATCTCAGACCTCTGGAAGCATTCTCTTTGGTTTTATTCCATAGCGGCAAAATAAGCCAAAACTTTTCCCATCATAAACCCCATTTTTATAGTTAAAAAGCGGTAATCACCGGTCACTTCTCTATTTGCTTGCTCGCGTTTCCGTGAT
>UZAN01039967.1:25811-71111 GCA_900618425.1 Echinostoma caproni
CAAGCACAAGTCAGGACAGGGAGTTAGAGGAAACTGAAGTATTTGCGAAGCCGAGAGTCTGATCTATGATCGTTCAAACTGATTTGATTGACTGCTGGGGCTGTTAGAGCACAGGAGCAACCTAGTGGAGAAGAAAAAGACGGAAATAGCGTCAATCTGTCTTGTTTTGTGGGACGAAGAGCAACTGAGGCTAGGTAATCTTCTGACTGAATTAGAATATCACACTGTTACCTATGTTGCAGGTGAATACAAACATCATAACTGTTCTTTAAACGACAAAGGAGGGCATCGAATATGCAGTTACGTTTTTAGAAATGCATAGTATAGGAACAGGTTACGGATGCTCTGTTTCCTGTCGCATTCAATATAAGCTCATGTGAAGGATCTCATTTAAGAGAAACATTAGCTTTTGACCGAACTATAATAATTGAGATGAATTGAATATACCTGGTAAACAAGGTGAACACGTACCATTTAACAGTACATGGATTCACTAATGCTCTGGACATGCTTCATTTAACATGTGTACGCACGTATTCATCAATCCAAAGTTAAATGCTTTTGGGAACGATGTTCCCAGAAGCCGAAGCTAAAGCGCATCTCAACAATTATATAAGAAACCTGAACACGTTTTAAAAACAATGATCCATTGATGCGGAAAATAGTTATATAATCACCAACACCGAAAAATTGATAGCTCCTTCGTCCTCGTTGAAACTTACAGGCAGTTCCCAACAGCTGTTCGTTCCTGTCGGTATCTGAATAGGGAACCTCTTAGCTGGGAATCGCAACACCCGTTAGGGATAACCTTACCTTAGGAGTTCATTCGGTGGACTCCAGTGACTTTTGAGCAAAACCTGTCGGGCAGTCAGCTTACATGCTACCTGTTGGATACAATACGCTTCTGCAAGTTGAATGGGTGATTTGGTGTGGCCACGTAGCACCGTTAGTAACGCCCGTGCTATCCAAAATCATAGGCGGCGTCCATGTGTGGGTTTGAATCCAATTGAGGCTACTGAAATTTCCACAATTTTGCCATAAGAGAATGATACTCAAAACTAAGGAGTACCAACGTTCACTTTCAACTTGTTTCCAAACTACTGTTATGCCGCTTTATGGGTATGAGAGAAAATTAACTGAAAGAATAAAATTATTCGCGTGATCATTTAAATGCGGTGCGATATGCCCTTGATGCTGAATACAAATACAATGTATGATTCAGGAAAACAAGAAAATTCAATTCCAAAAGAATGAACCCTGATAATTGGTAAAGTATAAGAGTATTAATCTATAGTGTGCCGTACTACCGGTTTACTAACTCATGATCATTCTCCAAGAATGAAAAGAAATCTTTTAATGTAAGCTCCATGCGGAGTATTAGGGGATTTTTTCTAATTTTCATATTAATTGATACTCTTAAGGTTTTGTTAATGCTGATTGTTCTTGCACTCGAGGCGTTCGGAACTGGGCAACTTCACATTACCTGGTGAAGAAAATGCGTGATTTGGTGGAAGTATGTGTTGATCATACGCTTCAGCAATAAGGATTTGATTCACAAAATAGGGTTTGCGTTTTGGGACCCTGCAGAAGGACCGAAGTAGTTAGTAGTATTTTCATGCCCTAACAAGAAAGAAGTAGAATATCTGTATGTCTTTGTTGGCCATTATCCGGTTCTATCTTAAGAAGTTTATGGTTTACTTTAGAATTAGTGAGACCATGGAGAACAAGTCCACAGAATAATATTTATATTCCAGGTATCTTTTCATCCCAAACTAGCGGTCAGTTTCGCAGCGGGTAGTCATTTATTACGGATATATATGCCACCAGTGATATTTGATTTTCAAAGAACTACCACAAATCTCGCCTTGGTAGGCGTGGCCAGGCACGAATTAACAGGAACAGCTGGTGGTTAGGGTAAATGCGAAGGCGGGATGTTTCCTGCCTTCCTATCGATTAGGAGTCATCCATCCCCGTGAATGCATCGCAGTCATTGGAAAGAAGACGTTTTGCAGTATGCAAATATCTGCAATTGACTGTCAAAAGGATAATTCAATGTGCAGAATCAGAGAAGCAAAAATAAAGCGACGAGATATTCATCCGCCTCAGTGAAGGTATCATGAAATTAGGACAGAAGCAGATTTGTATGGTGTTTCTAGGTCTCTCTGAGGTAAACTCCCTGCAGGATCATATCTGAGAGTTGAATGATGACTGCAATAGTTCGATGTGTTTTCTATACGATAGGACCAGCCATGTGAATTTGCGAGAATTGACCTAAAAGAGGATTTTGCTTTTAGTATTAATCCTTAGAATGGTAATTTCTGAAGACATTTTTGCGTGATCAGTCGTTAGTGAGTTTCGACCAATCAGTATTGTGGCTGATGTTTTCCTACCAAATATGATGTGTTTGGTGTGGTGCGACAGATAAGTAAAGACTCTAGATGGCCTTCCCTCACATGTATACCTGTGGTGATCAACTTATACATGACTAACACTATGGTACAGCGTTTCGGTTTGTGTTTTCATAGTTGCACACCAAGTGTCATGGGCAAAGATCATTTGGTCCTAATTATATCTTCTCGTGCAATGCTAATAATTCTCTTTTTTATCAAACCAGCGAGACATTGATTATCGATATGAAATTCGTAGTAGTTGGAAAAATGCAGTTTATAATATAAACAAATGTGATGAAATGAAGCAAAATAAATCCTTCTTTTTAGTAAATGATGATTGTTAATTGGGAATGTTTTTCCGCTCAATCCCAGTCTTGTAAGTAGCATATATTTTCCCCAACGATGTACAGTAATTCAGCCTCTAAATGATAATTTGGTATTATAATAAACTAGAAAAAATACTGGGCTTAAAACTGCTTATTTCCCAGTTAAGATATCAGATAGAGGAAGATAATAATAATAATAATAGTAATAATAATAATAATAACAAACGTAACTAAAGTGTCAAGAAAACAATTTCACCGGTCACAATGATTACACATCTGTTCCTCCTAATACTTCGGGTAGAAATTATTTACCGATCCTCTCTTTATGAGGCACAAAATAGTACAGATATAATAACGGATCCACCATGCACCTTTATACCCTAGGGATTTGTCTGTGATAAATATGCACTTACGAAAGTGGACGATAAATAAATGCTCACAAAATGGGTTACATTCCGATAGTCTGTGATACAGATCGACACTTTTAAAGGTATCAGTAATCCTTAGTTCCAGTGTAAAAGCATTGAGTAGTTGGTGATAATGACACAGCTAAAAGAGTTGTTGCACATTGGGAAAATGAAATGTATGTTTTTGGAGATCAACATGGAGAGAGAAGATAATAGTGCTGGGTTGCATGGTCTATTCCAGGACAGTTTTTGCTGCTTCTCATTTGGCACAATGCAACAGAAAATAACAGAATATTGTTTGATAGTACCACAGTTTTACGCAAATATGACAGGATCGAATGATCACAATTTTCATCCTTGTTATGATTGTAACAGTGTGACTGACAGTTCTTCTTACAACCGGATGTATTTTTCCAGTTGCAAAACGAACCTGAGAAACCGGGTTTTGATGTTAGCACATATAATCCTAAATCGCCTTGTCGGGTCGGGATTCGGCACCGATTGATGTCGACCGACAGGTTGTTTGTGTGTGCCGATAATCGTGGAATGTGGTTGAGTGTGCCTATGTGAGAGTTAGGTGATGTGTGTGCGGCATTTAAAGAGAATGATCACGTGACTGGATACAATTTTGTCTAATACAAAAAGGAATGTACTGATTGATCCGTGATTCATGATGCAACTGGCTGCCCGTTCCGCCAATGCAAGACGCTGTGCATCCAAATTAGAATTAGTGCATTGTATTCAGACGCAGACCAGGCTGATATCGTGAGGTAAATGTCAACCTTCTTCTTAGGTGCTTCATATACTACGGGTTTCTGCTCCGGTATCCGGTTGAGCTTTGTAATAAAGCTACCCGGTTAACTGTACTCTATAAGAATCGCCTGGAGTTTGTTTAACTAGGATTGTAAGTTATCCTTGGTGTAGGTACTACGTGCTTCATGTTTCCCTTTACAGCGCTTGCCGTTGCTTAACAAAAATTGGAGATACATATATCCGGTTCAGAATCTCTTATGACGTACAGCTTTATAAATAGTTCTTTCTTGATTCTTTGTCATCGAAATGCCCCCTTGAGGGCTCAGTATTGCCATTCCAACGGTGAGATTTGCCTTGGAAATTGAGGCTGATTTCAGCATAATAGAAGGATACGTTGCATCCCCGTTGCCAACTTTCAGCATATGCCGTTCACTAAAATGTAGAGTGTATTCGATTTTCCCATGCAGTGACACATGAGCACAGAGTGATTCACTGTCCACTGCAGCCCGGAATTTATTTTTGATATTCAATTAGTCTATTGGCCGAACTAGTTTGACTCTACTCTTCACGTTGTATTGAAATACACGATTTCAATCTGGTTTTATCAGCTGTGCAAACTGTTTTTCCAGCGTGTGTTATGGAGAACCGACGATCAACCAATTATGCCTAAGAGCATTTCATGGCTTATATGTCTCGGAGACTTCATAAAACTAACATTTTATTCCTGTGGGTCTGAGAAACTGGAGGATGTTATCAGCAATGAATCTATATACCAGCAGTGGTTTAAACTCGTTTGTAATCCGCTTTCTATTATTTGTTGTTTGTCAGTCTTTAGTTCAGCTTGAAATTTATTAGCACCTTAGAAAATAGGCGACATTGTCTCATTGTATTCCTCCCGTTTCATGACTACGACCTCAGTTTGCTATTTACCTTTTAAATCTACGGGCTTGTTTGTTAAATGTCATTCGTTTTATTCCCCGGCCCTTTTAACGTAGATTACTTGACTAATAAAACCCCCAAACTGTGTCTGCCTCGTGATTACAACACCTACGTCATGAAAACAGCACTTTGATCTATATTTTTGCTACAGTAACCTGCCACAGGTTTGAAAGTTGTTCAAGCGTATCCAAATGAAGGGATGACTAACTCATTCCACTTTCGAGAGATTGGTGTAATAGACTTAGCATACCTTAATTACCTTTGTCCAATGCGCTATGACAAAATTTATTTGACTTCATTCGGAAAATAAATGGAAATTATGCAGGATAAACCGACTCCTTGAGAATAAAACCAATCAATCTCCTCGTTGTAACTAACACGTATCCTTTTTATCGAATAACTTCTCTAGCAGCGATGTTCCAGACACCACAAAATAGTTGCTGTCCACAAACGGAGTTAGATACTCACTAGATTTATGAAAGATATTATTTATTGTGTTTAACTGGCAGTTAATTGCATCATATATAGAGGAATAGTATTAGTAATTGCCTGGTATAGGAAACAGATCAGCAAACGATCAATTCTGCCTGTATAATTAGTAGTATATGAAAGACTAAACGAATTTTCCCAGGAGGAAGAATAATTTTCACGATCCTTGCCGCTTGTAAGGTACCCTTATCCGGTTCAAGTATAAGAATGGCCAGACAAAAGATTACCGGATACGCATTCCTGACTAGCGGCCATGAGCGCAAAACTGGTCGTGTGCTTCTGGGAAATTTTTTTCCAGTCATGCATATACGAAAACACTAAAAATCGGCCCTGGCGTCCAGCTGGCTCAAGTTGGACGCATCTAACCCAGAACACCTAACACGGAATCATCGTTATCACTCTTCTAGACTTGCTTGTTTCAAAATCAGCTCCTCAAGCTGTAAACGAGAGTTGCATTGCCAGGTCCTGCCTTGCTGTGTTCACCACAGAGAGAGATAAATTGATAATAAAATCTGATTCATTAGTCCTCTCAAATTCGTTTCATCCTCCAAAGTGAAAACGCAATCTCTCAATCAGTTGCACAGCACGATTGGACAATGAACGTTGTAGGTAGATCACAATCCAATTTGTACTACCGTATGGAACACATGGTGATTCAGATTGAACGGGCATGGAATTAGCCTCAAGAATTTGAGCGCACAAAGTTTGCCTTACATCGGTCAACTATGTCGAATTTATTAACGAAAATCTGCGCAGTTTTCTCAATCTACCGGCCTAATCGTTTTTCATGCCGTGGGATCCATCTCTCTCATTCACTGCTTTTCGTATGACTTGGACTCTCACGTGCAGAGCTATTTTGAGCTATCGAGATAGATGCGGAATGGATGTGTGGTGAAAATGCCACGTACTTAACCCCCAACAAACCTAAAGGGTGAGTTTTGGTTCATAAACCTCTTGTGATTTGATGAATTGTGTTACCATCCATATGCACATACATATACATATACAAATATGTATGGAAGGCATACTTCTAGATTAAAATGTAGTAGGCATGCGTGTGTGTGCATAAAAACTCTCCCATACGAAGCTTAATTTACCGCTCTTCCCGCAGGGCTTATCGCTGCACTACCGTCAGCTATAAAACCATGGAGGAGCGTCCATCTTATCGGGTGAACAAGGTAAGGTGAGAAGACTAGTGAGTGTATCACGTGAGCCTATGAGGTGACCGGTAGTGCTCCGTGTAGTTTTGAGTGAGAAAAGGAGAGAGCGAACGGACAGGATTGAGCGGTGGGCAGAGTACTACAGGTCACTCGAACGGCCAACCTAAAGTGCTGAGAGTTTTACAGGAAAGCCGTAAAGTTGAATTAAAATATTGCACGAGTTATCCACGGGTCGTTTGCGCCTTCTTTTTTCACAACTCACCTCGCTATTCCCTCTGCACTTCGATCTGTTCGTATTGCTCATGATAGCCCAGGTTGTGGTGTGTGTTGTGTTGCCTGGTCAATTGATTGCAGCAGTCATAAATCTGGTTCACTCCAACGGAGGTGAGAATGTTCAAAGTAGAAAAACGGAAATTACTGAAACAAATGATGATTTGATAGCATACTTTGCGGATTAGATTGTAGGCTGACTGACAGGAAAAACTTGATGCTGGTTGTTGAGTGGTGAAATTGGAGAACGTTTGCGTTTGGGTTGGGTGCACAGACACGGTTGACAGTTCCAATTGGTAAGTTCGATTTCAAAATGAGTATGAGAAGTGACAACAGTTAGTCCTCTATATAGGGATTATAATTCCACACGCGTTTTGATACAACCGAGGAAACCGATTTTCTTTTCCTGTATTAGGAAATTTCCGTGAGGGTTTTTTACTCTTACAAAAACCTTTTTGTTACCCAACAATAATCCATCGAAAGCTAATTGCCAAGTATATACTCCTTTTTGCGGTTTTATTTTGTTGTCAACTCCGTGAAAGTTTATCCGCAAACGCTTTGGGTTGAGTTTGAATTATTATTCATTTTGTTTCTGCAATATCTCCCGGACAGTACTGGAAAAAATAGATTGTAACTATAAACATCTGAAAGTTATATTTTTGAATGTGGGAAGAAAAAATTATACTAACTGAGAGCGTTGGCGAATTTACTACTAGTACGCCGTGAATTTGGCTCCTTTCACTGCAGTGTACACGACGCTTCCACTGTGACGAATGAGGTGGCACAACCGTAACAAAATGAAAAAAACCGGTTTGATCACCTGTTTGGTGATAAAATGTCCGTTTTTTAACCAATGTTATATACCGTTTCCTTCTTCTTCATGTTTGCTTGTAGTAGAATGGGTGTTAGTCGAAATACACAGAACATTCACAGCTTGTTTTTTGGGTCTAATCGACAAGCCAAATGTGTCCACCAGGTGACCTCGAATGTAGAATTCTTTTTAATGCACATTCCCGTGCGCAGCGCAAGACACAATGGATCACTTAATAGAGTCAAATAATTTCGTACCTCGCTATCACATTAGAGTAAACACTTCGAATTGCTGAGATCTTTTTGTGTTCGTATTGGCATTGCGTGTTTAAAAGCCAAAGATTTACGAATATTCTAACGGATTATTTTTGTGGCAGATCAGTGCAAAACATGACCTGGTCATTCTTTCTCTCTGTCTTGCATCATGGAACTACCACCACACGGCGTTTTCCGTTTTTCGTGATTCCTGTCTCGCCGTAGAACTGTTTCTCGCGTTTATGCCAACAGTTAAGTATCACCAAGAGAAATAACTGAGTTCTGTCTTTTATGATTTGAAGCATTTATCTCTGAATAACTAACGTTTTAATTATGATCATCATTCGGGTAGGCACCTAATTCATCCAGAACTTCAATAACAACCAACAAGTCAAAGTGACTTGAACCATTGAACAAGAAGAAATTCTCACATTTTGCTTTGCTGCCAATCCTTGGTTGTGACCTACTGGCTCACAATATGAAGTCTTGGTAAATTTGATGCTCCTTGAGTGGGTGGACTTTTAGCTGTATTCACAAATTACACTGTAGATTAAAAACGATAAGTTCGGGGAGACGAAGGAGAAATAAGAAAGTTTCTTTAAAGGCTGTCTAAAAGGCTAGCCAGGATTGATATGCATTTCACTAAGATTTGAGCTAAAGGCCAAATGTTGCTTTGCTTATAGCTAGATATCGAGATGAAATTAGAAATCAAGAATTGGAGAAATCGTAGGATTTCATTCTGCGAACAGCGGTAGTCTTAAAGCAAAATACAGTCAACATACAATAGTATGAACAAAATACATTCGAAAAAAACTGGTCTCGTGCATCAACTTGTTTGCAACAGGATCATTTTGGGTGAAATCGCAGCATGTGGGAACGAATTTAGGAAACCTCAAAACAAGCTACGAGCTTCATTTTATAGGCTCAGAAAAATATAGGAACGATGGAAGAAAACGCTTATGCATTAGGGTTCGAATGACAACAAGATTTTGAAGTCTGTTATTGCGAGAAGAAAACCGATGAAATTCACTGAGACACGTTCAGCATAAACGCTTATAAAGTAAAACAACTGCCTAATATGTCACATGCAGAGCCTTGGGGATAGTTTGGCCGTAAGCAGAGAGTGACAGGAAACTGTGAAAAACAGATCGGTATGGATATTAAGGGCTATGGGCACATCTGGAAACCTTTAACTGCATAGAGTGCGATGCCGATTAGTTACCAAGATAATTCCAAAATTCCTGAATGGGCCTGATTGGATCAAGTTTAGTGTATGAAAATCCAATAATGATATCATGCCTATACTTGGAAAAATGAAAATATTTTAAATAAGAACATCCTTCGGGCACAGAAACAACGAAATGAGACAGCATCACCCCTTGACTGAGAGTAGAATTACATTTTGGACTGAAGGAAGAGATCTGTGTGAAAACAGGACTTGTTTTGAGGTCAACATATCTCTTGTAAGCTCCTGGATTCACTATATATAACTGATTGAGCCTAAGTATCACATTCGTGACAAGTAAAGATACAACAGCAGTTAAAAAGAGTTGTGTAACAAGATACTGACAGTCTTTCCTAACACGGAGTACCAAACGCGAAAAATAACAAGAATAATATATTTTAATTCCTTTTTTGAATACACCAATGAATGTATTTCAGAAACAGAATGGGCCGTAGCTCTCAGAGCAGTGCCTGGGGAAATATAAAAAAGAAATTTTGAACGGCGGTAGAAGAATTCGAATATCTCTTAGGCGGTAAATTGGCGAGTTAAATGACGTGACCAAATTCACCCAAGGAAAATTAAGTAAAATGATGTATACTGTTTCATGGGGACGACAAAGAGCGATAGAAAATTGGCGACAATCAAAAAGATCCTCAGAGTATGCGGAACAGTCGGATTGGAAGAAACAGAAACATTTTTGAAAGAAACGTCTGTATAAGTGCCCATCATTCTCAGGGATGACGGTGGACGTTGAGTGTGTTTGGTGTGCATTTAGCAGTAGATCTTGGGGTGTTATGTAGTAATACAGTGGTGACAAACTCAATGGAGAGGTTCTTATATACAGAAAGATTCGTCAGATTGGCTCACGAAGTAAAGATGACTTTAAGTGTACAGGCAATGATTGCAAATCTTTCTGGCACAAGCAGATTGAAACATAAGCATTAAGGCGGTTGGAATCTCCAGCAAAATGCCTAGGTTTTACTGCAGATCAATAGTTGTCAAGAGAGGGAAACAGAAGTTACCGCAGTATCAGATGCAGGGTATGTCGGCCCCAAAGAAAACACTCAGTGCAAATAGACAAGGGAATCCTACTACGGAAACGGTGATTTCAAAGAATTTGGGTTGAATTTTAGTTTTAAGTTGTAAATAAAAGATAAAATGAAATTTTCACCAGGATTAAAACTCCACCACTGCAGTTGCGGAACTTGCTAGATGACAGATTCAGAAGACCTGCAACCACTAAGTCTAACCAAGTTGTTCTCCATACTCGAGAGTAATTAACTTTTCACAGCAAAATGACAACAATAATAGTATATAATGAACGAAAGTGTTTGCGGACAATATAAAACATTTTCAGGAGCGAGCAAGCATTGTTAAAAATTACTGCTAAAGCAACGATTAGATTTTCATGTGGTCCTCTACGGACAGCCATTCAACCAGCACGATGCTTGGCTTTTCAGTAGCGATCTCAGTGAAAAATAATTTTTGCTGTTCATAGTGTTGTAAATCCACATGATAGTGGCGGGACGAGGAGAATTATTTCTTACAAGTAACGTTTAGAGTGTCGGTAAATAGGCTGAGTTGGAACAATTCTTCACAATTGCCACAGGCATGCAAGATAATTACTGGAACGGTTCTTCAGCAGATCCGCAATTTTTGTAGTTACAAAAGAAAATATTTTAACTCACTCACGAACTCCGTGGGACTCCAATAACCGATTCTTACTGCGTACAAACTACTCACAAGTGTTAGCATTACGTCACAACAACAAAAACAGCAACAATAGTAATTTGCAAGGATGTAATAGCATACGGTAGTAAGGCAGCATCTAACCTCTGAAGTGAAAAGTGGACCGGTTGATACTGATAGTTCACTAGAATTAATGAGAGCTCTGTCGGATAAGCTGGAGAATGGAGGAAATTGGAAATCCTCGCCGCATCATTACCAACTTTTATTTGTATTCTTGAGTGAAATGAAGTTTCAGAAATAAAAAAATGTTCGGACTATGGTTGGCATGATTGAAACTGAAGAATGGTCGTGCTTCGTATTGCAAATAGAGCAGGTTTTACCAACGCTTAAGATGACAATGTATTGATATTCAGTAGGAAATTTTTCCGTTGAATTGATACAGACAAAAGCTTAAAATAAAGTAGCAATGTCATCACCATCAAGAGGTGTTTTATTGACTCTATCTCCTCGAAAATGATCACGATCCAAATTCACAGAGCACTCCACGTATCTCAACTTAGGTATTTATTTAAATATTTTACTCATTTATGTTTATATATATGCTATTCAAGCCACTCAAATGTTTGTCATGACCGTAGGTGTGCATCTACCCCTTTGTTACTTTGGTTCTGTTTTCGTTGTATAACGTCAATCTTGCGAGAATTGTGCTCCATTGTTGGCGCAGCGTTTGACCCCAAAGTTGTTTTCTGAAAATTTGTGCTTTATACCTTAAAATATGACTGAATGATTGCTCCCAAGAACAAAATAATGTTGGTCTCAAGTAAATGGTGAGAGAGGCTGGATTTTGCTTGAGCATAAAAGCCATGCGAATTCACTAGACCACTTGTAGGTGTTCCTATTCGGTTCGGCAGAGGGAAACCAAAGAAACCATTTCTTGCTCATTTTGACGCCACTGCATAATATTTCACACCGTGATATTGCGCATTCAGGCATAATCGACTTCCGGGAAATTTGTGAATTATTTTTGGAATGCTACTGTATCCACTGGTATAATGAATCGGGTCAAAAAGTATGTTAATCATTCGTACCATTTCCTCCCTCTGACCGATAGAAAAATGAAGTGGTATGGAATCACATTTTTTACGAGTGCCGAACAAATATGCACTGGTGTTTCGCATTTTATTTCCTTCTATGATTTAGAGAACAGCGAAGATAAAAATATCTCACTTGAACCAATTATTTGAGGTAACAGGGTATTACAGACCTCTCACTCATTTTAAAGGGTAAGCCAGCTCCATGATTATGATGGAGTTTCGTGAGAGTTTGAGACGAGATATGTCTCCTGGGTGCTTTGCTTTGAGGGCACGACTCTAGTTTTAACACAACCAAAAGCGGAATGCAGACAGCAGCGTGCTTGTGCATGGTTACCGATGGTTCCCTAGAAGCTCTTTCAACATCCGGTGCATGTGGATATAACCCAGAGGTCCATTTATGGCTTTCTGTGAAGCCCTGGAGTCAATTAGTATATTTGGTTCGCCCATTCAGATGTATTTCGATTACCTTCAGCTTGGTTTAACCCACCTATCGATCGATTTGCCGGAATGGAGTCGTTGACCCATACTAAAGCCTAGTAGAGCCACAGATAAGAGTCAGTAGACCACAAAACGAGGAGAATGCCCCCAGGGGGACACGAATGTCTGCCCCACTGAGATTTGTTACTCTCTTCAGATAACCCTTGTGAACTACGGAACAGTTATGGGAAATTTATCGCGTTCATACTAAGAAGTTATTCTAAGTAGTTAAATCGGTCTCCAAATAATTTCTATCGGTATACACAGCAGAAAAAGCAAAGAAAAAGCAAAATTTTTCGTTATAGAATCTATCACAGAAGATTGCGTTTACAAACAAAATAAGACGAACCTAGGTGGACGAAATAAACGAGGAAATTCAAGCGACAGTGAGAGAGAGAGCGAAGAAAGCTGAAAGGTTCCGATGTGTGAAAAACAGTTTCTGTTGAAAGTCGAAACGATCAGTCCGTGTACGGTGCCAATGTGTAAAAAGTGCAACCACAAATCAATAAATTGTCTAACTGCATCAACCACCTTACTCTCTATTGTATCCAGTCAGCATAAAGTAAATTATTCACAAGTCTAATTCACTTTAAACAGATTTTTCAAAAAGTATCAGTTTTGGATTATAATCTGGGTCCAACCGGAGTGATTACATCAAATGGATCCCCCTCCCCAAAAGGTACTTTGTTCTCACTTGGTGAAACATGTGCTCAGTAAATTGTTTTAGTGCTTTTAAACTTTCATTGTTGTAAAACCGCTTCTTTTCTGTTGAATTTCGTCAATGAAAAGAGAGTCCAAGTTCTCTAGGTACGTTTGTTGCAGCCGAGTGTGTCGTCCGATCTACTTTTCTGTAAAAGGCGAAGACGGTACTTCCACAATAGTTAGTTTCCTGAAAGCTTGAATAAACAAGTTGATCGTGAAAGCGACGCTCTTTGATAATCAGACAAAACTGTTCATTTTGGTGTAAGTAAATTGAAACACAATATTTAAAAACGAAGCCCCCAAACGGCCTCATCCTAGTCATTTACATACATTTTTACGGACTGTTTAACCATTCGCGTATTACGCATCGCTCAGATTTGATGTTTAAGGCTTTATCCGACAAGGTTCTTATCTATTAACCAGGATCACTTTTAAAACGAAGTGTAAATGAATAATCCTCTATTGCATGTATCTCCTGATCACTATACTTGCTTAAGTACAATGAAGAGAAATTCGTTAATTATTACCAAACTCGGAATGTATGCCAGTTATTTAAAAATATTTAAGATGGTTCGAAAATGGATTTGTTTTTAAGAAAAGGGAACAAACAGCAACCACGATGAAGTAGACGTGCATTATACAGTGTAGCTGTTCATACACAGAAACCCACCCGTTTCAACATTACAACCTCATAAGAAGTGACAACAACAAGGCCACTGTTATCGGTTTGCTGTCCTATTCATTGAGTGTTACCAGCCAACCAGTTACGGAATCTTACTTTCCATAATCTCAGGGACAAGAGACTCCTAGTCTTCCCACGTTTTCAGCATGCTTCTTTATGCCTCGTTTACACGTCGTCTGTTGACCTCCACTTGGCTTCCTTCGCTATATATACAGAAATGGTTAGGGTCAGTAGACTACCGTTTCGTATTAAATTTAAAACCAGTGGGTCCATTAAAGTTTCATAAACTGAGTATTGACGAATTTATGAGTTGTGAATAATTTCTTTTAGGGGTGAACAATAATAAATTGATATGCATCGTACGCGTGTATTGACATTGTTTTAAAAACAATCTTTAAATAGGTTATTGTTTGAGTTTATTCAAAAACGTGAGGAATTTTGCCATATATTGTTCAAGGAACACATGAACTGAAAGTGATAAGCAATCTAAATCCGTATTCGGAATTAGTTTGTCCAGTGCTTCAATGTGCATTTTGGTGACGGACTCCGATGTTTGGGGTTGAGCTCTGTGATATAAACAACAAGCTCTAACGAGCATTTAGCATCAATAACTCTCACGAAAGAAGTTTTTGACTCATTGTTATTAATTTCCAGCAACAAACTTTGGTTTTAAAGAAAAAACGTCGATTTCAGTGAACACTAGATAGGCTGTGGACGTATCTCTTAGGTTGACTGAAAAAACTGCATTGCGGTATCTGTTTGTTTAATGTTTGGCTCAAGCAGGATCGTTTCTTCTCTTTTCTTGATTGAGCTGTGTTGCGCACACGATTGAGATATTTCATTTCCAAGTCATTATTGCCAATAACCCATGGAATGTTGAGGCTTTGATGTATTCCGTTCATCGTGCTCTTTTAGAGTGGATAGTGTCATATTCATCTGCGTGGTTAGAAGGTCTGTTTACCAAACTCACTTTGATTCGGCAAGACCCTAATATTGCCAGTTTTGTGACATCGAAACTCAAAAGAACCCAGGATTAAACCCTTGTTTATCGAGCAAGGAGAATTTTTTCACGAGATTGTTTACTTCATGAATTGTATATTATAACGCAAACACTCCTCGAAACCGTTTATCCGGAACGATTCGTTCTGAGGAGTTTGAAAGAACGGCCGCCGAGAGCACCATTGGCGACAATTGAAAAAAATCTCTTCGTACGATTTCCTTTTAAAAGAGATTTTAAGTCTAAGTAACTGAACCACCCATTAGAAAAGGCAATTGCTCTTACTTTCCCTGTTGCAACACTACGTACATAATTAAACAACTGACAAATGGTTTCCGTCAATCTTAAATATACAGCCTATCCTCTCATCATATACTATCATGTACCCTTTTCTTTGCTCATGTTCGATAAGTTATGCAGAAGAACGATCAGACAGTTGTGGCAAGGATCAAGAAGTACAAGTCGGACTGGATGAGTGCGGGCATAAGAAAAATGATTACAAGTGCAGTGGTAGAACACCTTGCAGACACGGGCCATTAAGCAAAGGACGATCCATTCAAGGTGATCTACAAAGTACCAGAACCCCCCTCCAAAACGGTCTGTCAGCGGCACCCTGCAATAGCTGAGGCGGTGGCTACTCGCCTACTCAATCAATCCTCAAATGCGATTCGTTCAGTCAATTTACTTACACCGGCCTCAATCTGACTCAGCAGACCGAAAATACCATGACCTTTTGCATGACCCAGAGGTCCAGACCGAATAGGGAACATCTCACTCATTCCAACGACTTTGGGCATTTACAATCTACACAACAACATTAACGACAAAACCCTGCCCTTTGTCGTTTCCAAACCAAGATCAAGATCAGAAAAAAATTCCAATTCCAATTTTTTATTATCGGTAAATTACAAAGCTGATGCTTGTTGAATCCCATAGGATCTGTACACATTGGGTTTGGTTAGTAGTAGAATTAAACTGCAAATTATAACGTTTACTCACCGGTGTTGAAACGTTAGATGCTTCAATGCTACATCGAGACGCGACTTGAATGAAACGATGGTTGGTGCACGCACAACGTGAGGTGGAAGAGAGTTCCAGGTGTTACAAACACTGAGGCTGAAAAAATAAGGTCTGCAGTATAAACTCTTTTGGATGTCTGAGGTGACAATTCCTAGATAGTGTTAGTAAAGTATTACACGGGTGGTTCGATTCATGTAGTATTTGATAAACAAGAATCATGTCTCTCCGTACTCAACGACATTCGGACGAATAGAGTCTGAGAATACGCCGCCCTTCATCGTAGGTTTTAGATTGTAACGCTTTTACCAATTTAGTTGCTGTTTTCTGTGGACGTTCTTGTGCATTTTGATCGCGAATTAGCCGTGGATTCTGAGCCTGTATAGCATACTTCGTGTGTGATCTAATGTATGCTGATCGTAAACAGGGCAGTAGGTCTGCTTCAAATGATCCGAAGATACGTTTTAGCAATCCAACGTGCTTTATGGGCTTTGATGTTGTTCTTGCGCAATGTGTAGAACATCCTAGATCCTCAATAACTCTCAGATCATTCTCGTTTGAAGAACGCGGCAATGACTGATTTCCAAGTAGTACAAAAAGCGACATTTGTGACGCATCGATACAATCTTGCATTTCTCAAAGTTGAAATTGATGTAATTAGTGATAGATCATTGGGAAGCTGAGTCAAGTGCTTCCTGCAGGGTTTCATAATCTTCACGATGTTGCTCCGTCCTACATGTTTTAGCGTCGTTAGCGAATAATAATGCATCTTTTCTGAGGACAGCTGGTGATTCGTTTATGAATGCTAGGAAAAGATACAGACCAAGTAAGGATCCCAATGGAATTTCACGGACAGCCTCAATTGGTTCCGATGGAGATCCAATAACTCGAACCGATGCTGTTCGTTGCCGAAGAAATTCCTCAATCCAGACAAGGAGCAGTCCTTGAACATCAATCATATGCATCACATCAAACCATTGTACTAGTTTGACAATTTTAAACCCTATATATAACTGTATTAGTTTGGGGAAGATGTTATCGAAAACAAACATTGTTTGCTACAGTGTTTTCCTAATTTTTGAATTCAAACCCATCAAGAACCGAAGTTGGTCGGTATCTGATGAAAAGCCACAGTCCAAGTTTTATTCACCGTTATATTCATTGATTTTTTTTCTAAAATTGCATCCTCAATTTCCTTACTTCAGATGCGTACAGTTGTGTGAAGCAAGAAACCAATAATCTAACTTGCCTCTCATTGACATTTAACACATCTGAAGTCATTCTCCGTTGTCCGAAATAAACCGTGATTGAAAGAAAATCCAGTCACGCTCAGTTTGAAACTTCAACCGAGAAATTCTTATCCGGAATGAGAAATATCATTTCAACATGCACTGCAGATTATGATAATCGGTCTGTATGCTTATTCACACGTCTGGGCAGTGACGAATTCTGCTGTTTTCGTTTACACCCACTGGTACTATTGCAGCAGGTACGGTGTTCGTACGGTCTACGAGGTTATTCCATTAAAAGATTTGTGGTAATTTATTAGTTATTATAGATGATGATTTTTAATGAATGTACGACACTTGATTAGGACTTCGCTGAAAAAACGATTAAAATTAGCATGTAGCAGATTACAAAACATCCGAATGGATTCAACGACGTGTGACAGCACGAATATTGACACAGAAAAAATCGGATTGGGAGACCGAGTCGAATAGGTTGAAAGTCCTTGTCCTTGGATTTCAATTCACGGAATCCATAGAAGATATAGTGCCCATATCTCATATCGGTACAGTATTTTAAACTTCATAATGTTTGCGTGCAATCAAACGCAACCACTTTTTGTGGTCGCAACCGATACAAATTAGAAACAAGGGAATTCAGCTTAGGAATTTTTCTGAAAAAATAATTTCTGCACATGATACCAGCATAGACTGAATTTTTTCACCAACTTAGGGAGACATCACATGTCTTCACAGATTCACAACATTGTCTTTTTCCTCATTCTACTACGATTTCCTTTGTCCAGACATCTTCAATTATATATTGATCGTGGAAGCGGTGTCAATTAATATTCCACGTGATGTTTAGACACGTCCGTTGTCCGTGTCACTTTTGATCTTGCTGCCAACAACTTCACCGGAATTACGTGTTCCTATCTGTGTCACTCGAAATGCGTTTGAACGGACTTGCTCAAGTGGGCACATGAATAGTTGCATTCCAGTGAGATCTTAATCCAGAGCTAGAAATTCGTTTTACTACAAAACCATTTTCGAATTATGTATCGAAATTATGGTAGAACGTTTCGTAATTATCTTCTCTTTGTCTAGAGTTTTCACGCCCTTGGTTTAACTGGAATGTCGTTTGGATTGATCTGTGATCCAGCAGGTGAACCTTATATAGTTCTTCTGCGCTCATGGATGTACCGGACTCTCCCGTCCAGTGCAAAAAGACAAGAGAACAGATGATAGCACCGTGTTGGCAAAGGAACTAGGAAAAACACTGTACCAGAACAATGACTAAGTGCAAGTCGTGAAAAGAAATTGAGGGACAGATGTATTCATTGATATTCCTGCAAATGACGACCCCAACGTGCTTTACCAAAGTTGTTTCCAAACGGGTGTCTTTCCATGGCTTTGTTTTTATCATCAGCGAAATTGGTTGATCTCCAAAACAATCTGTAATGAGCACACTTTCAACCCCTTGTCTTGGTAATTTAGGCCGCAAACTTTTCAATCTATGCTCTTCGCTACACGGGCTTGAATCAATTCTAAGTGGAATATTCAGACAGTCATTGCAGAAAAGGAGTCACGTGATGCAGTCAGCTGAGCGGTTGGTTCCGGTAGTCATGTATACACGTGTATATCAATAAAGGCGTACTTAGTCATCAGTATTTGAGTCAAGCACCATATAATTACTTGATAGATGAAAACCAACTTGTCTAGTGGTAAAGGCCTTAAAATAACCACTGGGTGATCGTGAACTTTAACCACGCTACCGCCACCTGTCCTACTGTTTCATGCAATTACCCCAGTCAGCCTTTGAATGGCAAGGTGTCCATTTCCCAGTAGTTTATGCAAATTGCTCTAATCCATACACAAAACAGAAAAGAAAACCAAGTTATTCATCTTTACACGAGTGTTTCAAGTGGTATGTATACCACCTGACACGTGGCAGGTAGGATGTAGGTTAGCAACAATGATTCCATTATTTCAAGAATTACGGTTTGTACACTTCATCCGTCAGCAAATAACAACATATCATATACTCGATCGATCATATTGCGTGGAGTCAAATGAAAACTTCACAATTGATTAACGTATTCTCAATAAATATGTGCAAATGTATCTTAGAAATCTAACATGCATAATTAGAACTGATCGCTTTCCTCTGCGTCTATCGAGATGGGAAGTTGCTGGATTCGATCAGAGTGATCTGGAGATGTTACGCTGAGGTATGTCACACACACTGAATTTTTATGTTTAGCTAATAAAATAAATGTTTGCTTTATTAAAGACATTATAAAATGTTCATTGAACTCCGGAATCTGATTGCAGGTGGACAATTTCGCATATATTGATTTTCTTCCCTAAACGATTTTTATATATGGATGTATTTCAAGCACATCAGACTGTGGGTCAAACAAGTCTTTATAAATCCTTATAAAAAGAAAAACATTCACCAAACCAACTGAAGATATATTACGAAAACCAGACAGACCGGCACTGAACAAAATTAAATGATTTGCCAAATAGATCACTGAATACCGTCCCATATGTTTGAAAACGATAAATCGATTGGGTTACTTACGAATAGTATCACTCCACACCTAGTGGAAACTTGCACCAAAGCGAGTGGACAAAACAGTTATGTTTTTGTCTGGTTGACAATCGGAGCAGGTTCACTTTTGTCTGCCAGCCACAGCCGATGCCGTGGATATTCTGTTCTGATCCAAAAAAAACTGTTTGAACTTCCGCATGATCCACCACCACCGACCTACCACACACAACTGAGAACCGGGTTAATTTCAACAAACGGTGAAACAGACAACCGTGTAACCGTTTCGAAAATATTACATCCGGTTACTTGACAGAGTTCACACCTCAATGATGCGGTTTTACGTCTCTGCTAGAATCATTTCGTTTGATTACTGCCATGCTTTTCAACTTATCAGCGAGACTACTGGTTATATTACACATTCTTGTCAAGAATTTTCTGTTCTCTATGAAATCTATTACGTAATTTGTCTTCAAAGTAGTATAATCTATTGCCAGTAGGTAACCTTATAAGCGACCCACCACATAAATTCGAGAAAAAGCAGAACATAAACATTAGTAGTGATGTACTTTGAGGACACCAGGGAAATCGATGGGCAAGCTGGTCGAGCCGTATGTCCATGGTGTTTGGCTACCAGTTCTATCCTGATTTCTAATGTTTTCGGAATGTAATTGCATAACAAACTTAACAAAAGCTATGAAACCAAAAGAATATGAACAATCTCGAAGAATCAATGGCAAAATTGGCAGGATTCCTAAGGTCATCTGTCAGTTGGGTTCAATTTCATGCAGGCATATGGTGTGCACTAAAGGCAGTTTGTAGGGAATGAGTTTTAAAGTGCCCTTGATTTGACTGAATTGATACTATGTCACGAAACTGCTTGAGATCAGTAAAACTTGAATTATCCGAAATAGCGGAGGTAACAGCTTGCATAGATTGTATGTGAGGTTTTCCGTCGAAATGAGATTGTTTCACCATGAAGGCCTGCAGTCTTCTGCCTATTATTGCTGAAATTGGTGAAGTCTTCAACTGCTATAATTTTTTACGCGATCTAATAGAAACCATATAAAAACAAACCTGGTGATACAATAAAAAGCGGTCTTTATTTTGTTTTAAATTGCAAACATTTCGGCTTGATGAAGGCTCACTAATCATCACTAGCTGAGGGCCTTGGAAATGGAGATGCAAACTGAAAGACTAAGCTCATCTTCAACCGATTGCCGGCGCCGAGCGATTAATGGGTATGAAAAAATCTGAAGTTTTGTGTTTGGTTGATACGACAGCGTAGTATTACATTTTTTGGAAACAGAACAGAAGTATTGTGGTAATTGTTTTCCAGTGAAGTTAAAGCGAGGTGCATTATTACAACCATGGACTGTTGTTTCGGTTTACTCTATCCAGGATGAGGAGTTTATTACTTTTAGGAGCATTAGTCAAACCTTAGGTAGCATCGTTATAAATTCCAGAATAAGCTTATTATAAAGCTAGTGTCGTAAGATAATACTCACTTGTGAATAGTATGCAAAATAGTGCGGTTGGCAGTTTTCTTCAACGACCAAAAATTAAGCAAGACCACTGAGGGTGAATGGCTGTGCTCTAAAGAATAACTACGGACTGCTCCATTCACTACCCGTTGTGCTGGGGGGAACTGCGATGACATGTTACAAATGAGGTATCCGTTATATGTATGCCAAATTATTGATACCACAACTGTAATCTGCAATAAACATATACCCTTAACCAGGTACTAAAACACTGGTCCGAAAACGAACAATTGTTTTCGAATGATTCATAATCCTGCGTGTACATATAAGAACTAGTTGTTACATTTTCACGCTGGGTCAAAGGTCATTCGGGATTCGGAGAGCGGAGGGGTGGGGTGATCCTTGTGTCTGTGTTTGGGTGGGTGGATTGTGATTGGAGTGATGGAGATGGTGGTTATGCTGGTGATAAATTTGGGGGCAGGGAAATTATAGAGCTTGAACTGGTAGTTTCAATGCAATGGAAATGTTTGTGATAACCGAGAAAAAGCATTGGACAGCTGTTTCGTTCTGTATGGGACTCGTCAGCAGTGCGCACTTGTTGTGCCCTTGTCGGGACTCGAACCGTCAACCTTCGGGTTGGGATTTCAAACCCTTACTCCTGAGTTACACGTTAGACAGTCATCACTTTGTGCGCATGGCTCAATCAATTCTGAGGGCCTTGGGTGTGGGTTTCACTCGCTGATGCCTCTGAACAATTGAATGGGCTAATCCAAGCTTGATTCTCTAAAGCTTGAACAAATCTTTTTGAGCGCATTGTTCTGATGTGAAAAGGCGAATATTTATCATCACCAGGTTTGGTTTCATCAGCAATGCAACTCAATTGGTTTCAGATTTTACCACATTAAAAAAGCACTTTCATGAGCCGGTTTTGGTTGACGTCTTTTGACCACCCAGTTGAATAAAAAAGTAGATGGAAGATTGGAATGTTGAGAAGCAAAGGAGTCAAGGAATTCATATAGATTGCGGTTGCAAGAATAATTATTGGATGCACAAGCGCCACTGTTTGCCATACTCGACCACATCATCAGCGATTACTTTGACCTCGAGGCCCCATTTAGGCAGCCTAACGGCAACTTTGTGACCAAGTGTCCTGGTTAGGGGTTTTATACTCTCATGTCAGGTCTTTCTTTGACCGCTCTTGAGCGTTTTCCAAATGCTACCTGCTTCGGCAAACATCGATCGCCTTGGCAACCTGTTTGGTGACATGCGCAGCACATGTCCCAACCATCGTAATCTATGGAGGTCGACCACTTGTTCCAGTGGACGACCGTGATTGCCTAGAACTTTACGAATAACCTCAGCATTCGGTTTGATCACCGGACTCGTGCAATGTGGCGTAGACAGTGGTATTCGAACACCGATAATCTACTTTTATCCTGTTCCCGTAATGACCAGGTCTTGACACCGAATAGCCACACTGGCCGAGCTGTTGCAGCATACACTCGAGAGAGGGGTGTTGCAACGGCGCCACAAATGTCTCAAGTTGGCAAATGCCACCCGAGCCTCCTATATGCGTTCCAACACTTCATCGGTGACGTGTCCGCCAGATGAGATATAGCTACCCAGATAGCAAACTTTATCTGTTTACAATCCTACTTCCCGAGTCAGTATGAGGTTTGGCGCTGAAATAACCCAACCTTGAAGCAACCTTTGACACTTTGAAGGTGCAAATCGCGTAGCAAACATGGCTACACTAGCACTAAAACTATCCAGAAAAACTTGCAACTTACCTAGGTCTTCATTTAATAGCACAATGTTTTCTGCATATTCCAGATCAGACAGTTTGCCACCAAGAAGTAAATCGATGTCATTATCCTCGACGAGAGCAGAGCTATTTCAAGAATTTACTCTGTAACAAAGTTAAATAGAAACGAAGACATAGAGGCCATCTCTGAAGAGCACCACGTTCTGTAGTGACTTCGGGCGAAAAATTGCTGTAGGTTCGGGCTAGGCTTCGGCTGTATCCATAAAGTGATTGCAAAATTGAAATGAACATCTCGGGTACATCCTTTAGAGCGAGGAAGCACCAGAGATTGGAGCGATCGACTGAGTCGAAAGCCGCTTTCAGATCGAGGAAGACAAAATTGATGGGTCTACGTAAAGTATGTCGCTGCTCTAGAATTTGGCGAACAGTGAAGCTATGGTTTATATAACTCAGATCTTCTCCAAAACCAACCTGATTCTCACGCGTTCACTCTTCACACGCGGCAGACAATCGAGAGAGTATCGTTCCATAGGGAAGTTTAGAACCAATATTGAAAACCTTATTCCTCTGTGGTTTTCACAAGAGGGTCTGTTACCTTTTTGGAAATCGGTAAAATGACCGACTCATGCCATTCAGTTGGAACCTGTTCTTTTTCCCATATTGAGCCCAGGAGTCCCATCAACTCCAACACTAATACTGAACCTCCATCTTCAAACGTTGATGAAAACAGCCCATCTGAACAGGAGGTCTTATGTCTTTTGAGATAACTTATTTCCTGGGAAATCTCCATTTCAAATGGAGGACTAGCATCAACCGGGATAAATTTGCCTTGTCGAAAAGTGGCGGAGGTGGGGTGGTGAAAGTTCAACTGTCGACGGGGGCCAGTCGTTCTGAGCCTAGAAATGTTCAACTCATGAATAAATATAGCGGTACTGATGATGAATCAGTGTTCCACTGGATTCTGGATATGCCTCAACCCAATTTCATGGGTTCCGCATCCCTAATCAGACGAAAAAGGTTGCTACTGTTACCGATAACCGTAACTTTCTCCAGCTCTCTACACTATCCTACCCACCATTTCTCGCAGTCATTCGTCAGACTCTTGATGAGGTGACTTTTAAAGGATTTACGCGCTGTCATATGTGCAGCAGGGGGAAGGGTTCTGCTGACATCCAGAAAGGCAGCCGAGGTTGACGAGATACATCGTTTGTGTTTTAAGCCTGCACCAGACTCCGCCGTTGATTCTGTTGATATTCGCATGGCTTCTTTGATTTGATTCCAGTATTTATTGAGTCCTTCGGCTAGCCGTTGAACTAATTGTTGAGCGGAGAGCTCCGCTTGGAAGGATTATTTACAACTATTTCTGACGTTGTATCGTCGATATCCAATTCCGGTGGCCTTACTGCGATTGTTTGTCAGTTATAGGGAGAATTTAGCTCGTATCAAAGCCCCTCTTCAATGATAGCTGATGGCGCTGCGTTTTATTGGAGTCCATTGTGGTGAAGAGGTTGGTGATGTTCAATTAAGACGGTGTTGTTTCTTGTGCAAGATGTTGGTGCTGGATAGGAACAATCTGTGGTCAGCGCAAAGTTGAAGTGGGTGCTCTCCGTTGTTGGTCCAGTTGGCTAGTATTGCATGTGATTCACCAAGAAACCTTTCCGACTCGTCCAAGGATCCCACTTGTTTGTTTAAACTCCGGTAAATACTACGACGTCCGTTGATCGAGCACTTCCTAGTGTTATAATTCCAAAAAGCGGTGCTAGTTCAGGATATTTGTTTATTGAGGATTTCAGTTGGGATATCACCAATTTGCCATATAGAACACAAAACATCTCATCAGAAACATACCATGGCCGTTCCAGGCGGCACATCAAATAATGCACGGGGCAGTCGGTAGTTATTCTTTCAGACACATCACTTGGCCCTTGATGGTCTTGTTATGTTTTTGATCATTAAAAATTACCTAATACTCAGAAGTGATTAGCATCTCACAACACTAGTGATTAAGAAACATTCTTGTAGAATTCATCTCTGGTTTCAAGTTTACAGAAATCGGGATACGAGGAATGAGCATCGACGCTTCGTTCTGTTCTTGTTCACCCCTACCGAACCGTAGAGATGTACAGCGCACAGTCAGCTGCTAACTGGTATTCAGTCAAGAAGCGAGCGCTCAGCCTTGACAATTAGCGCCATCCCAACACCGGCATTACTGCCAGCTTTGGATGTCAAATCGCCTGACACAACGAGAGTGAAGCAAGAGAATGAGGTCGAATCAGGAAATCGCAAGTTGATGATTGAAGTAAGATATTGTATGCGTGTTTCGGAGACAGCGGGAATTTTCGGGTTTTTCTTTGTAAACCTTAACCGAAGCCTTGGACTCAAACGTCTGACCCACATTGTGTAGACCCATTGCAGGAGCGTGACCGAAGCACCCTTTTGGGAGCCTCTGGAGACCTGTCACGCAAGACTTTTAAATTTCGGTACAGTGTGTTGTTAGCTGGTGCGTTGGTTGATGTTTCGCTTTTCGGGATCGGTCGTTAGCCTTATGTACCCAATGAGACAAGCGGAACGTGGAGGAAACAGCACCTTATTTCCCTGGGGGCTTCCCAGTTCGGGCAGTAACTGCCCAGTGAAGTGCGAAGTCTTTCCTCACTGTCCGGAGGAAGTCCCAGGTATCCAACCCCTACGTTTATATAACGGGGTTTTTACCAGTAAACTGCCATTTACCGGGTTAATCTGCTGAGTGATCTCCCCAGTGGCAAGAGTGGATAGTCAAAGGAAGCCAGGAGGTGCAAAACAGCTAGAATTCTGAGAGTTAGCTTCGTCTGACCCCTACCTTTTAACTTTCCAAGCATGATTGGATCTTTGAATGTGAGCAGCCATTCTAAATATCTCTTGGGGTCTAGAAAGCACGCAAGATATCACATCACGTCAAGGTGCAATCTCGTTGTGACCCAACTGGGGACCGAACATGGGACTTCATGGGTGAAATGCAGGCGTAGTACCCACTAGACTGACGGGTAGTTGATCCAACCGTTTCTCATTTGGAACAATAGCAAAACCGATTTTTGCGAGCTTATTGCGGGCAGTGGATCTCGCTCATCTCAGCACTATCCCCCAGGGTTGGAAACCTAGTTGGAATACCCAGTCTATGAAAGGAATGAAGGATTTGATTTGATTACATGACGAATTGGTCGTTCAAAACATCCAATCAAATCATATCCACCACTCCTCTCATATATAAAATAATAAATATGAATATATAAATAATAAAATGAATGAATAACTAACAAACATTTAGGACTTTCTCGGAGAAACCCCTTATCCTGAATGGTCCACCGATAAAAACTTTCAGGAAAGGTCACTTTCCGAACAGGCTCATGAGGCTCAAAGGAAGGAAATATTCCTCCGTATACCTTTTCAAGGAGGTGTAATATCTCCGGACCTACAACGCAGCTCGATTATCGTGTGTTCACAGGCTCGCCCTTCAACCCAATCTTCAACGAGGATAGGCTGCCTACGCTGGCAACTCCTATGGTTATTTACTCCTTCGCGTGCGTTTGTAATGTAACGTACACGTCAAGGGAACAATCCCAATGAATGAAGGAACTACTGCCCACGCTAGTTAGAGCAAATAGGCACAGGGAACATAGGAAGCGCCACTCTTGGTCATTTAGGGGACACCGGTCATCANCATTTACGTTCAGTGTGGCCTATCCTGTGCCCCCCAACCCCTCTAAGGCAGTTCGCTTACACAAACTGACTACCGCTGAGGAGATAATTATTCGTCTTTTCACAACAGAAATATGCGCAAAAAGGCGACGGGTTCAAGCCGTACATTTTCCCTGTCGCGAAGTAGATGCCCAACATAACCGCCGCCACCACCAACGCTCCAATCATAATCCATCCCACCCAAACACGGACACATAGGGCTCACCCGCCCCCCTCTCCCCATCCCGAATGATCTTTCGACCCAGCGTGAAAATGTGATCTCATATGACCTGTTCAGGCACGATTATGAATCATTCGAAAACAATTGCTCGTCTTCGGACTTGTGTTCTTGTCATCTGTAGTTTAGCAGGTTCAACTCAGTGGATGAGGATGAAGCGGATGATAATCCGACGAAGATCAGTTCGATGCACTGCAATCTAATGCAGTGGAACGATAAACCATCCAATCATCACCTCTAGAGGAATCCCTAAATTAGTGGATGAACCGCATTAAATGGAATTTCTTTATTCAGGTTATTCGGTACATGGAATGCTTAAAACCTACACTTTCCAGCTTTCCGCCATGACCTCCGAACGTGGTTTTATGATAACCCTGTTTAATTGGGCGAGAAGCATCTGTTCTCCAGGTACATTAAGGAAGATGAGATTTCCTGAGAACAACATTGCTAAGCCATTGCTAGGCAGAAAAGTCTATAGTCATTCTCATCAGATCATTCCCAAAATATAACCCAACCGAAAAAGTTAGAAAAAAGGCCATCTACATAAAGATTGCCTTCAAAATGACCACACATATAGCAACGCGCACCATAAGTTGAGACCGTAAATTACCAGCTACTAAAGTCACATTCATTGCCTCTACTCCTCGAATTGATTTAGACAAACGTAAACATCGCTAGCAAACCGTTTCTTTCTCATACACTGTACAGTAGATCACCTGCAATTGGACTGGACATTCGCAGGCCGAACAAACCGTTAGCTCTCAATGTTCTGCCGAACATATTCGGAAGTGGTTGGTGAAATGGATGATGCAACCGATAGCTGATGGTCAAATCGTCACAAGACATCCAGGATCATTTGTTGAAAAACTTCTAATGACAATGAGACGCACGGTTGACCCAAAGTTGTCTTTTAAATCACTATAACTTAATCACAATACCAAACTTCTGGCGATTAGTGAAGTGTTGCTTATTCGATGATATCACCCGACGTTATGTGCACAAACCTTTTAGATAAAATCAATCCACTTACCGTGGAGTTGACCTTCTTCTTCCATATTTAGTAATCCTTTTATGCCTGTACACTTTCATCCACCATAATTGATGAACTCACATGTGCCACGTGTGCTTGTTCGTTTAAAGTCCACGATTCCGGAGTATCAATAAAATGGGTTGAGGGGACTCAATGTTTCAATCAAAATTGGCTAATTACCTGTTAGAGTTTTATCGGCGATCATAATTTTCCATATTACCATCTACGACTTCCTTACATTTTGTTACCTGTGAAATTAAGCGAAATTTTGAGATCGATCCGGCTTCCGTGCATGAGATTTGCAAAAGTTGTACAGTTGGTTACATAATTCCTAATGTAAAACTGAACTGTATTGTCCGTTGCCAGTGATCATCTTTAATTTAACAAATATTATTATTGCTGGATGATAGCAAGTGTTGTAAGACACAGTTACATATTGGTTCTTTTCAAGGCGATTGGTGAAGGAGTGTGCCAAATGTATAATGGGTAGTTCACGCTAATTTCTGGTTGATATATTGGAGAAAATAGTTTTCTTTCGGTGTAGATCAGTACAACCCGAAGGGGACAACAAGGGATCACGAGAGGGCACATGAGGCTAATGGTACCGTTTTTTAAAGAAATGTCTGCTGGTACACTTTCTTTCGTCGGTCGGTATAATTTGTGATCAAATTCCTGTTCCGTGGTATTAAAGAAGACACTTATCTGGTAGGCTATGCATTAGAACAATTTATGGATACACAGTGGAAACGAAGGAGTTCGTATTCATTGTGATGAGCATAAACTACCTGAAATGTTTTCAACGTAACTCATCTTACTTTCCTTTTGGGCCTTCATTATATATATTCTTGATGTTAGAGATCAAGAAAAATACTAACTAAATGAATATATTCGGTGGCACATACACAATGAAAAGCCAAAGACTGTCACTAAGAAGCATGCAGTATGGAGCCTTTATGGTCAACCAAAAATGACTATTATTTTGGGAGACAACGTTCAATTATATAAATATCAAGCGAAATTTGCAGCTGTTTTTTGTTTTTAGTTTATCAACTACAATATTTCCCAATGCATGCAGTCCTGGATTAACAGCATTAGAATAAAATCGTTTGCTTTCGCAATTATACTGGCTGATTATCTCAAAATTAGTGCATAATGAGTGAATGAATATATTCGAATAAAATCTAGTTTGCGGCGATAAAATCCTATTACGGCATTCTCCATCTGCGCAATCCATTTTCTATTTCAGCAAAATGTTTTCTGAGGTATATAAATTCTACGCATACATTTTCGACGGAGAAACGTGAATGCAGAGATTTTTTAATTAACCGCTTTGTCCCCTTTCATTTCATCTTATCGGACTTTCTTAAGGTTAAACTCCATACAGACGGAGTATAGCTATCGGTGCAAATGTGGGTGGTCGATTCAATAAATAAAGTCGCCTGTTGCAGACACCCATTTGTGTTGTAGGGTGCACACAAACATCACTTCCACGCATTGAGCACTCCAACTAACATTGTTCGCGATTAAAATTGTCTGAACGGTAACAATTTTCAATTTTCAAAAGTGGGTGATTAGTTTATTGAACGGATTAGAAATGTAATAAAAATGTACAAAACAGCATCACACTTTAATTCCACAATAATTCTTTTTATTTTCTTGTGATTATGCGGGGATGCATTCAACCAAGGCGAACTCGGCTACTCTGAGGAAAAATAGCAAACGCGTCAGTTGGTTTGATGTAATCGGTTTCCTTGCACACGCGCGAGTCGTAGAACACATGTGCAATGTGGTATTTACTCTGCCATCGGAATTATCTAAACAAATATTGTAATTAGTCGGTATTGGAAAGACGCAAACAGCTTGCATTGTCAATTGAAATTCCGCTGATTGATAAAACTTAATTTATTTTTGTGACATTAAAAATAACGAGAAAGAGTTATTCCACTATACGGCACCTGAAGCTACTTTGCTCCAATCAACGTAACCCAGGGATCGGTTGACAAAATTTGGCGGAATTCACAATTAGGTTAACGAATACTTGAATAAAAAATGCCATTGTGGTTTGTGGATTTCATTGTGCGCTGGGTTTGGTGAAATTAACAACTCACATCCCATCAGCAAAACAAATCAATTTTAATTGACATTGTGAGCACTATAGATTATCGCGTTTTCATCGACGGACCCCCGGTTTAGGTTGTTTCACTGATTTGTATGCCGCGAATATCAGAACGATGTATGCAACGTTTATTATGAGTTACAGATTTTATGTTACTCCATTTGCCGAAACCTCGAGCGTTCAAATAACCACTTACATTTTTCAATATATATATATTTTCAACTGCTTGTTTTGTTTCTAAAGTCTAACTTATACGAAATCAATCTGTCTTTACTGAGAATCATTTACAACACACACTAGGTGCTCAACTCAGTCCGTACTCGAATTATAATTTTTGGGGGTTAGAATCGGAGTAGTTACCCGAATTAACATTAATCGAGCTTTGGTACTCCCAGTGTGGCACACAGCTGCAATCTATCTGGCTTGTCCCAAATGTTGGATGAGAGCAAATGGTGGTTTTAACTCACTGACTAAGAGGTAGCTGACTTTGACCAAAAATATTCACGGACGTGATGGTGTTTTGCCTACCGTGCGTCTTTAAAAAGAAAAAGTACATTAATAAGTTAAATATTGCGATATTTTATTCTTGTCATGTTCAGTTTGCACAAAATGAGTCATCAAACTAAATGAAATTAGTCGTCCAAATGTATAGCCTTAAATGGACATTAACCGCTTTCCAACTGATGAATAGTAATTTAGACCAGCAAATAATAATATTTTTGTATTTCCATCTTTATTTTCCATCATACAGCTTGTTTAAAGGTGAGAACTATAGAAAACCACATGTGATTTGACACATACGAAATAAGGAGACTTAGAAGGGATGAAACGGGGTGTAACTTGAAATCATCATCTCCAGACTGATTTGTGTCAAACGGGGTTTTGCGTTTTGCAACATATTTAAGGAACGTTCCGTGTGTTTAGAACCCGTGTATTTTTAAAATTTACAGTATCCAATTTTTGGAATAGGGTTGTCGACTAATCCGCCACGTCACAGATTAGTATAGCATGTACTGGAAATGCATTTTTTCACAAATAATCTTGCAGGTAGATAAAAACTGAACAAGAAATACCAACAAATTTCTGTTTTCTTCATTTTCTTCTCATTGGTTACAAAACGATTTTATTCAATGCCTTAGCAATACATAAAAATCGCAATCATATGTTTTTCCTTAGACGCCAAATAGAAGTAAACATATTCAACTGAACTGTAAATTTGATTTCGTTGGCTCCTAATGGATTGGAAGGATTCATCTTAAACTTTATAGTCAAATGGTTAACTGTTTTATATTGGAGTTGATGAAAAACAGCCTTTGTACATCTGGATTGGAAAGCAATCACATGCTAGAACGAATGGCGGAATTTCCACAAAAATCAATACCTGACTACCGGTTGCAGTCATCAGTCTTGAAAACTAGAAATTGATTAATCACCCCTGTTTGACAAAATCAAACCTCCCTTGTGATTGCGAACATGCAGTTAATTGAACTTGGTTGTCATTTAACTGGATACGGCATTTCTCAGTCTTGTTATGAGCACAGATATGATTGTAAAACTAGTTTTCATCAAGTTACAACAAAGTAAATTCTAGGAGCGATCACATTTTCCGTAATGTGAACAGTTTAATACTTTTTCAGTACACCTGATTATTGCCTTATTGGTTTACCAAAGGGTGCAACAATGTCATGCTTTTTTCTCTCTCCCTCTCTTTCATTTTCCTTCATTTCCTCAAGTAACGTTGCCCCAGAAAATAGCACCGAAAATTGCGGAAGTGCACTATTGTGCATTTTTCACACTTTGTCGCTCTCTCTCTCTCTTGCCAGGATAGCTTAAAATAGCACACAGTCGTTCAACCCACACGTGTCTCTTTACCTGTATCCCGTCAACAGTACTTTGCCGGTCGATCATTGCCCAGTGTGGTCGATAGAGTTGCACCAGTGATGATTTCACATCTTTCCGAAAATACCGACAACAAGCAATCCGGTAGCAAAGAATAAGAGAGTAATATTTACACACGCCCAATTAGATTAGAGCAGCTGAAGAAAATAACAGTTTGCGGGTTGAAATCGTGTCATAAATCTAATATGAAATAGGGCCTGTAGTGTTATGCAAGATGTCTGCTGCAGCGATATTTCTTTTGCATATCATCAGTTGCTTCAGGCGAATTACAAATGGACGTTATATATGTTTATGGGGTATGGTGACAAATAGATTTAAATAGATTCAAATACTATCTATCTATCTGTCTTTCTCTCTGAGTGTCCATTTATAAAGCTTTATTTCCTTTCACTTTATTGTGAACTAGTTCCGAAAAACAATACGCTTTATGAAATGTGACATGCATACGCTAGTTATTCGATCATACAGCTTTGTCGGTAGGCTTAGTAATTTTTCTAAAGACCAGTTTGGAATTGTTGATCCGTGTGAAACCCTTAGACGGTAAAAAGAGCCTGTTTGCTTATTTTATAGTGTTTAAGTTGTGAAATCACCTGGTGACTCTTTATTTTCCTTATCGTTGGTATTTGCAGCTGGACCGTAATATAGGTCATATGGAGGTTTATCAACCGGTGTTTTTACTCCTTCCATACTGACAGTCGGAAGGATTGGGTTTATTTGAAAACCTTACCAATGCGCATCCGAATATATAGCTAGTCACCGAATATAAAAGCATTAGAATTAACAATATAGAAGCCCAAATCTCGCTAAAACCTTCTTGTTCAACAGTTTTCATTTTCATGTGGGTAATGGAGGATTTGGTTAAATTTCAAATGGGAATTAGTCGTGTATATAGCAAATGAAGCGTGAACTGAAAAGCTCGGAAGCACTGGACAGCTGTTTCGACCTGGTTGGGTCTCATCAGCAGTGCGAATCCATCGACCCGACTGGGGATCGAACCCGGGACTAGGCAGAACGCAAGCGTGCTACTCACTACGCCACCGGGCAGCTGATCAGACGGTTTTTTATTTTCCATTTACACGATGTAGCACAACCCATCTTTGAAAGTTTGTTGCGGGCCACGGACCCTGCTCAACTCAGCACTAGCCTCCCGGGTTATGACTCGGTTGTAAACATTCACAACCTGACTGATTATTTCATGTAGGTAATGGGGGATTTGGATTTGCACTGCTGTTGAGACCCAACCAGGTCGAAACAGCTGTCCAGTGCTTCCGAGCTTTTCAGTTCACGCTTCCTTTGCTATATGCACGACGAATTCCCATTTTCATTTTACTTTCGGTTTTTGAGACCTTGGATGCTGATTATAAGATGCATGCGCTTTTTCAATGTATTGCAATTAAATGTTCTTATCTTGTTAATATCAAACAGCTTTTGGTCACTGTGACTAAATATTACCTCACGGTGTTTTGTTGGAAACAATATATACAGCTTAACCAATCGATTCAGCGGCGGTAGCCCAGACGTTCACATAAGACCATTCCCGAATTTTACGCAAACCCGTAACTGTATTGCATAACCAAAGTGTCTTTTCATAAATATCACGTCAAATGATGGATACGAATTGAGAAAGTCCGCTCTGTGACCGGATTCAAGAAACAGTCGTCCTATTACATGCTACTCATGTCATGTGACTGCAATGAACTGAAACAATACCATTATATACTTTTTAAACTGCGATTTTTGGAGAAACAACCACATTTAATATGCTGGATGAAACAAATGTTGGATTATTAAAGGTATATCACATGTCGTATCGCATCTAAGTAAATAGCGTTTTGCTCTCTTTCATTTTGTTCTATATTGAATCTGCTCGAATCTCACTGACTTCAGTCCAATCATGCTACTTTTTTTAATCGCAGGCTCCAAATGACTGCGTTCTGTCTGGACACGTCCAGTATTGTTGTCACAATTATTTAACTTTATTCGGCAATAGGTTCACGTCTGGGNTGGGAGTCGGATCACTTATTAATTTGATTTACCGCCTTACAGACACGTTCAATGGCTCACTGTCGGTTGAAACATTTGTTCGACACGAGTTGCGTTGGAGCGGTAAAACAGTAGCGGTGTTTGATATGTTCCCTAACCAGTAGTATCAAGAAACTGATTGCTTTAGAAAGCTGACCATGACACAAGCAGGTAAAATGGTGCAAAGCTTTTGCGCATTTTTCACTGCGTCCACCCAGAAAAACTTCTTTTGAAAAAGAATCAACTGTAAGGCGTACTTACTCCTGGCTCTCTCAGCCCAGCAAAGTAGACAGAAACGTGCGATAGAATATCTCCAGGATCGTGTTAACAAAAACGGAGACTATACGAGGATTAGCGGGTGCTAGATGACTGTGAGGGAATGACGGTACGGGAAATGGATCGATTACAGTACCGGTTTACGAGGAGACCTCGGTAGACAATTCTTTTGTGGGTTGCAGTTAAAGATGCACTTGTAAGACAAAGTAAACCGAAAACCATCAACCCAAAGGGACAAGTGAAGTACACGCAAAAACGAATAAATACTACGGAAACAGTTCCCAAATATTGCAAAGTGTCAAGGACGTTTTGTGGGTTAACTTGTCTAATAGGTGTTGCTAATATTGTGGAATATTGCACTTCTCACGGGAATAATTCACATAGATTATACAGAGCAAATTAAACATGAATCGTTAAATTGGGAGGCACTGTACAATTTTTTCAATCGTTTTGGGTCTTATAACTGGTCTCCATCTATCGATCAAACTGAACACAAGACCTCACACGCACAATACAAGCATAGTGACCACCCGATTGCCGCTTCAACCGTATAGCACTTAGTTTCTTGGGTAATCTAACTAATCTGGCGATGGTGGTTTACCCAATTGAAACGCTCAAGAATACTCATATATGCGTGGAATAGTGATTACCTGCGTGGATTTACTTTCAACGTTACTCATCCGTTTCTTCTACCGAGGATTTTATTTAAAATGTATGAAGGAAATTTGGTTATGATAACGAAAGCAATTAGGAAAAGTGCATTATTTAATAAGATTATTCATTTCATACTTAATAATATCTAGCAAATAATGGCTTCGATACCTATAAACGATTGCTGTCCAACAATATATATATATATATATATATATTTACAACTCAGAATAATATTCGTGTCGTGCAATAGCATGCAATTGAAAAAGGTTTCTCTTTTTCGTTTGACATTTACTGAACTGCACAAAATAGACGACCAGAAAGTATTTCAACTTCATCGAACACGTTTTACACAGTTTTATTGTATCTCATACCATTGTTTCTTGTTCGTTCTAACAGGAGATCTAGTTAATCCTTTGAATCAGGAAAACATAGCTACTGAAAAACTGACATTAGCGTGAACGTTTTTGACTCCAACAAAATCAGTGCTCATGAATAACATTCAGCGAATTTTCCGTTTGACACCCAACGTCATAATGCGTGGCTGTCAGGTGTCTCGTCCAATGCAATCACTTGCCCGTTGGAAAATCACTTGTCGATGCTCCAGATTGATTGATAACTGTCAGTCAAGGGATTGGACGCCAATGTTTTTCTTCTGTGCGAGATTCCTGATAAAGCGGCCGTTTGTGTCGAAACACCTATTTGTGTTTGCCTGCAGAGCACAAGCCCATTCTAGTCGTTATCAAATTGACGGTAACAGTAAAGTAGAGACTTTCATTACTAAACGTCGAGAATATTTCTTACTGTTTACGGAAATGTTCGTAAACATGAATACTTCCAATACCCTCTGCCAATCAGATAGTTTCGATTCTCATTTATAGGAAAATAATGCCATTTGGATTCTTCGCATATATCAGATGGATTTCTCTAGTATTTATTATAGTTTTTATTAGGGTCATCGAAAACACAGTAAGGAGAGTTTTTTATCAGCTTATCAAAACCGTGATCCGGTAGGACTGAATTCAAATCCCGAAACCACTACGAATCTTCCCATTTGATAGATATAAATATGACACTGATAATTTATTCAAAGTTGACTGTAGATTTGTGACCGGAGTGAAACAAACAAAAAAGAATTTAAGTATTTATTATTATTAGGGAGGCGTTAATAAAGAGAGAGTCAACATGTAACCAATTAGTGAACGTTATTGAATCTAAATAAGGCGGTATTTTATGTATGTGATGGATAACGAAGAACACTGGATACATGTTTCAGCTAATTTTACGATTCATCATACTAATGCCAACTGTTTTCTCGTTGCCTACCAGACCTCGAGCGGCCAGCATTCAGGTGGAGAATCGACACTTTTATGCGAGGGTTACACAACCGATGGAAAACATGTTGAGCACAGGAACGCACGAAGTGAACAACTTTCTTTGCATTATTCATTATTATTTAACCGATGTCGCGACCTGAACGCCATACACAGACGATAGTGCCTATGAATCCACGTCTACTGTGAAAGAAAATGTTACTCCGGTTTAACGAATTTATTTTCAAAATGGCAATAGTTATTCACAAACGCGTCGACTTTGTTGTCCTTACGCATACTTCGAAACCGTCGATGTTGTATACTGCCGTGCAACCAAACTCGGGAATTTTCAACCGTGCAGCTTCACTGTAAATAGGGTTAATCCAGTTGTGTTTGTAAAGTCATTATTAACTGTAAGGAACAAAAATAACAGCGGTGAATAATCTCCGAAGCTTTCATTCGATCTCCATGACTTGCTGGTGGTTTATTTCCAGCCAGGCAAACACACCTATTAGTGCAAGTTGGATCTTATTGGGCGAAACCGAAGTGTTCTTTGGTAAAAACGTACAAAGTTGAGCTACTTTTCACAGCCAAACACTAGGCACAAGACACAATGAATTATTTTGAAAGTGTTTACAAGACGGCAGGTATGCAATGAAACAAGTGACAGACGGTAACGTTTTGTGGGATGTGCATAGTTTACGTGCAATAAATTGACTCTCGTCGGCCTTTCGTATTACCTGTCACAGCTCTGCGACATAAAGCCTGCAATAACTGTATGTTCAAAAGCAACCATCTCTGTCTGCACGATCTCTCCCATTCCATTACCTTATCATCGTAAATAATAGGTAAAAAGCAAGTTTTCTTTATTCTCAAAAAAGGACTTATTACTAACATCTGGTGTTTTACTTACTAGAAATAATTCACTTTGCAGACTCCCGACGTACACGCTTAGAGTCGCTGCATCAAACATCCATTTTACGGAATCCGCGTGGTTCTGAGTAACACAGCTAGTCGGCGGAATTTTACAGAATTTTTTTCCCAAACAGAATAAACACATTAAATATGTACGCTTTTATTTGACAGAACAACCTGACCAAATCGAACATCAGGAACGACAGGAATGTTCAGTGAAAGTTGAAAATTTGGCGGTGATTCAAAAGCAAGTGAATGCAAAGCCACACAGGCAATCATTGCACGATTAACGTAATCGCGCACTGAAACTTACGTTGAAAATCTCACTTTAATTACCGTGTGACCTCTTTTCTAGCTTAATCTCATACTTCATCCAGTAACTGCATACGAACTATCACTACGTGAAATACAGAAGTCACCACTTATGCGTTAATCGATTTAGGAAAATGGTTGATTTGTCAAGTGGATTTTCTCTAACAGGTCAACGTGTCATTCACCACCGAAAAGTGAAAAAAACTGCGTTTTGAATTCTTTCTAATGATATGAGGGATTAGGACCTTGATGGACGAATATATGAATAAAAAACTAGTTTGTCATCACTGATTTACCAATAAATCACATTTACTCCGACATTTTACAAGTTACACTAAAACAGCTCTATCTTTTGTTAATACATTGCGGTTCAGTGGAAAAAGCCACCGAATTAAATTGTTTTCGGGATTTTGGCTATTTGGGACACTGTGGTACTACTTGAGAAACACATTGAACTTTGACTGAAATATAGTGACTAAAATCAGTGCCGAAGCAAAACGTTTTTTTATCAGAACAGGTTACCAGTATTTTCATAAGCTACACACACAAACATGAGGAACTTCTGATTCTGAACCTCTTTTTAATAAGATTATTATCAGAATTTTGGCTGATTTCAATAAACAAATAAAGGGTCATATACTTACTCTACACCTCATTTAAAGTGGAAGTTAATAACATGGTAGTGCACTAAGAACCACTGCATGAGAACCACCATCATTAGGAATACTACTATTACTAATGCTACCAATACTGCCACTAGTAACAAAAACCACAAGAGATCATTAGATATTGTAACGTGGTGGTGAATATATTTCGTCGTAGGTGATCAAATCCATAGAATTGCGACTGCGTCAATCGAATTAGTTACATTTTTCGGGTAGACCCAAATTACAAACCTTCACAACCTGTTATCTGTCAACTCTGGTACAACCAAAGCACAGGGTACCCTTCCATTTGTGCTATTTATTGCATGTCGTACGAATGTAATTCAGTCAACCCTGGTGAACAGTAAACTGCGTGGCGATTGTGAGGTATGATATCAACAATAATAACTATTCTTCTCAAACACTACTAATCTCACTTCCTTTTTTATCACTGTTAAGCCTGATCTTCAACAAAAGCATATTGCTCGTGATGAACAGAGATTTTTCTTTTTGAATGATTGAATTATTTTGGGTCAAGTTCAACGTTGATTTGCATTTGACCAGGAGCTGAACGTATATGACTGTAGCAATGAAAACTGGAGCTCAGCTTTGATGATTGTGGGCATCAGAAACGAAGGTGATGCGGAATTTCGGGGTGTTTCAGAAATCTGCATCAGAACTGGAAGAAGTAATCAGTTTGCGGAAATTTATCTTTCTTTATTGTGACCGACTAAATAAACATATTACTCGACACACCCGCCCTGACAGATGTAAATTGCATTAACCTGTTCATAGATCTATAAACATCTTGACCCCGAAAAACAATCTCTGCTCGCATCCGCAAATCCGAATAAGATGTCCCGATTTGTCCTCTGCTGCCCACCGAAATACCGACCGACCGGTCGAGGAAGGGTCACCAAAAGATCTCTGGATAAAAATCACTGTCGAGATAGAGAAACGTCAAATTTTTTCCTCTCTGATAGACAGGCGCAAAATTCCCCGCGGAAACTTGATTAGAATTTTTCAATGGAGGCGTTCTGACCTGTTTGAACCAGTGGAGGATAACAGTTGCGGCGGTTTTCTATTGTGGGACGAAATATGCCGGTAAAAATGTGGCATTTCCCAAAGGAATCACGTGACCTGGCGAAAATAGATTCAACCCCGTGATGCGTCAACAACCACCGGCAAGATTCACTACATATAATGCTCTTCGTTCTCATATGTTCATCTCCACCAGTAATGAAATTGATACAAACAATCACAAAAGACATACTGTTAACTCAACTTTTCCTTCGTAAACAGCCTTGGTTTCTTGAGCTCTTCAAAGGTTTTAACTTCTCTGGAAAATTAATCACAACAGAATGTCACCAAGAACTTTGTGCCCATTTTTGAGGAATAGCAGCTGGTATGTAATTAATTGCATGCCGTCAATTATCCCCAACCAAATGCGTCGTTTGGCTACAGTGATACATCTTTGATCTATCAAAATCAGAGGTGCACCAAAGCAGATAACTGCCCCTTTTATTGCATTGAAAAAGCATACCTTCGTTATATTTTTAAATGTTTCAATATCCACTGGTTGTTGGAATTACTATTATTTGCATACTTATTTATATTCAACCTTTTCCATCCACAATGTAATGTTCTACGCGGAAGATAAAAAACTAGATGAAGTTCAAAATATACAAGTTGATGCCACCGCGTGCTGTAGAAAGACTTTTTCAGAATCCAACGTTTAAAATTTGCGATCAAGTTTGGGAAAGGGAAGTGGTACATGTATGGATTTGAATTGGTCCTCCGGCTTCGGGGCCAGAAGATCGTGAGCAGGGGATGGGGTAATGGAGTTTATTTCTTGCCTACCTGTGCCATTTTAATTTGATAGAAATTCAAAAAAAGATAAACAATAGCTTAAGATATGGGATGTAGAAGATTGGATCTTGTAGACGTCACGTCTAATCAAGTCTTCAGGGAACTGAATTGGTGGACACCGACTAACCTCAATAAACTCAATATGGGATCGACTAGAAGCGAATTAAAATTAGGTGAACCATTGAATACAGATCTAGAACTGTTAGGGTAGGCTGTAAAATTTATGCTAGACGTTAGAGCAAAATAGTAGGTTATCGCGGGTAATAGATGAATAAGTTATAACGTTATTCAGAGATTTATTTGATTGATCAATCATCTCACGAAGCATGAGAAGATTTTCGACTCCAAAGAGAACGAACATGACTCAGGTTATGGATTCCTTTTCAAACTAGACAAGTTGAATGCTTCAAAACGAGAGCATCAGCGGTACCACGGGAGAAGTGTTTTGTTGCAACAAACAAGTTGGGTGCATTTCCGAAATACGGAGGGAAATTGGTTTCGAACCCAATGGAAAGAAAAGTAGTTAAGCGTTTTAATATTTTTCAAAAGTCGGTATTAAGGTTGACGAAGTCGTCGTAAACCCCAGTGATTCGAAGTTTTACTGTGGCTTGGTAAACAACCGGAAAATGACAATATTTTGTGGAGTGTATTCCCCGGTCCATTTGGTGCCAAGGCCTGGGCATGTAGGCTGACAGACCGATAGACGCTTAGCATGAAATGTAGTAAAACGGCTGAATCAGTTTAGTTTCGTCATCAACGTCATCACTGAATGTATGAGCAGTAAGTCAGTCATTACTGATTAATAAATGGAGGATTATCATTCATCAAACCAATCTAACAGTGTTGTTCAACCTAGTTGTTCCGTAAGGTGAATCCCCAGCCTGCTGGCTGTTATCTTTCTTTTACTTTATTGATGATTTAGTTTTTAAATGTGTTTACTAACGCACATTCAGCCAACATGGTAGATTACAGAGTTTCATAATTGNATTTTTCACTATACTACTCGTACTTAAAGCGTACAACACCGTCTTCATGTTTACCAAACGGATTTGGATAATTTGAAAAAAATGCGCAGTAAAATAATTACATAAATTTCAAAAGAAAAAAACATATGGCAATACTGCACGATTTATGTCCAGGACGATTTCGCTGCATCTCAACATGGTGCATACTGCAGAAAATACAGTGTTTATATAGGGCTTTAGCAAAGCAACAATGTAGAGCAAAGTACATTAAAAACATACAAAACATAAAGGAGGGAGAGGTAAAAGGATCAATATCACCAAGGTAGGGAGAGACTAACATAAAGTTCTTTTTGCCGACACAGGGGAGGGGGCTTCCATCGATTAATCGTAAGCATGTGATCGTTAAGCATGTGATGACCCCAAAGAGCTGGAACGGGAAATTGCCTCTGAAGTTCAGTTTCTATTAGAAGGACATTTCATCGATTCGCACACCACGCGGGACCTGAAGCTGAGAGGAACTCAGATTCCCAAACTTTATGGCCTACCGAAACTCCACAAGCCAGGTGTGCCACTCAAACCAATTCTATCCTTGACGAACACACCACAGCACAAAATGGCGAAATGGCTGGTTAAGGTGTGGGAACCAGTTCATAGATCGATGGTCAAGCATACAGTCAAGGACAGTTTTGAATTGGTGGATATTTTGAACAAGATCAACATAGAAGGAAAACACATAGAAACGACGGTCGAAACTACAAAACCCCGTCCTCAGCAATTGCTCAACACCTGCTGATGACGCAACACCAGGTCGACCGAGGCACAGCGTTTCGAATTGTCTACAAGTCACAAGTCGCAAGATTGCTGAGGTTTGCCGAAGCGATTGCGATTAATCGATGGAAGCCCTCTCCCCTGTGTCGGCAAAAAGAACTTTATGTTAGTCTCTCCCTACCTTGGTGATATTGATCCTTTTACCTCTCCCTCCTTTATGTTTTGTATGTTTTTAATGTACTTTGCTCTACATTGTTGCTATGCTAAAGCCCTATATAAACACTGTATTTTCTGCAGTATGCACCATGTTGAGATGCAGCGAAATCGTCCTGGACATAAATCGTGCAGTATTGCCATATGCTTTTTTATTTTGAAAATAATCTTGGGAAAGGATTATTTCAACGAAATAAATGTAGTTCCGCTCGGAGCAGTGAGTCAGATTCAGAGACCCGGTCATTATCCCTGGAAATGACTATTTGATCACTTTCTTTGTGAAGGCAGCTTTTGTGGGGGAATTCCATTACCTCATACTCGTCTAATGTTTTTTATTTTTTCCTAATCGCAGTTTTGGCGAGAACTTACACACTTTTGAAGAGTCTTACAAGGGCAAAATCATTGCCCCATGCTCTTTGTCGAAAAAAGCAGAATAATGCTTGTTCCTCGTTTTACTATGCTCTAGGGAACCGTCACAGTTGGTGACCTGTACAGCTTCGATAACCAGTGAATCATTTACTCCCGTTTTAATTGAATTACACTCAAATTTAACAGATCTAACAGTAATAAATAAGTTTCTCCAAGGAACTAAATATTCTACTTTTCGAAAATCTGTGTTCATTGATAGATGGATGAATGGATGGATGAATAATCTTGCATTTTCTCTGTCATTTAGTTACGGAGATCGGAGATCATAAACATGTTTGCCAAATCGGATGCTTACTAGGGTCGGTAGTAGTTGATAGTTTAGCTTTGACTAACATGTGAGAAAGCGGTGGCACATTACAGTTCCCACGCAGATGTAGGCAGCTTTCAAAGCCACCCTCAGCATGAACATTTGTAGATATAACATGTTTGAACGCACATTCGTAGAGATGCCTTTGATATCCAAGGAAATAGACAAGGCATGATTGCGGTAACCCCAAAATAACGGTATTTGACTATCGTAATAAAATATTTATGTGAGTCAAAACGAATTCCATAATAAACAATTATTTCACCATTTCAGTTGTGCCTAATTCGTAAGCCGATATACACCCATTAAGTGAATCGATTTTCAATTTTCTGCGATGAGAGAAGGTAAAGAATGACATAAAAAATCCCACAAACCTGTGGGACTACCCTCGTAACCTTTAGTCCCCGCTCAGATTGTATTTCTCAACCCCGGGTACAGTAACATTGCTGGACTATTGTGCTTACAAAAAGTATACCATAAAAAAACTTTGGGAGACTAATTGCTGTTTTTTATATTGGTGGATGAACGATATGTGAGTTGTAGCTTACAAATGGATGGACGAATTAGCTTGACGATGAAACAATAAAAACGGTTTTGTTTCACAAAGCCCTATAATAATTGACTCAATAGCGTTCGTAGGTAATATAATTACCCACTAGAGACACTCATTTGACGGTGCAGAATTTACGGACGAACGGTTTGGGAAAGTGTACTAGAGGTCAAATTAGAGATTACTATTACAATAGGAAAATTTCTCAAGAGACATATGTGTATCCAAAGGGATGGAGAAAAGCTTAATACAGCACTACGTAATAGAAACATCAATGGATCTTTCGAAGCTCTAATTTTGCAAATCTCAAACTGACTTGTTTTGTTGTATTCATTGCGTTTGTTTTCCAAACAGTTTGTTTTGCAAGTTACCTGCGGATTCTTATTATCCAAAGAGAAAACTATTATCATTCGTAGATGATCCGAGATTTCATGGCTTATTGAAAGTGAAGCCCAGACGATTTATCTATTTTCGAAAAAAAACGAAATTGTGATTTAAACGTGTACAGCTGCAAAACAGAACAGATCGTGATAGTCAATTTTGTTTTTGTTTATTCTAGAATAGATTTCAGCAACTCAAACTCTTAAATCCCCGTGGGATGAGCCATCTGGTTTCTTGGATTTAAATTCCTATCCCCGGTTCCATTCCCGCCCTACGTTACACCCCTGGTGCTGTTATTATAGTTGGGAAAATTCGCAAAACAAGGACAGAGAAAAACTGCACATCTGTTAGCACTTTTGTGGTCAGATTTAGTCAGATCAATTTCTATTCTAAACAAGTTGACATGAAACAGTGTTTTGAAACTCGGAAAATTAATGGCAAATAGTTTAGGGAGAGCTGATGAGCACCCCGTTTCCTCTATAGAAGTCCGTACATTCGATCGGTTGGCGTTTAACGTTGAAAACACACGTGCCATGTTGGTTAAGGCTAATGATGAATAAATTTGACTCTCTCAGAGAAGCCTTTTCTCGCGGTTTTGCCTTTTCGTTCACGGTGAATACAACAAAGGGCATCACCACTGATCGTTTCAACAAGTTTCATGACAGATAATAACAGATCAATGTAAGGCTAATGCAATGTTCAGATGCTGGATCTATCAAAGTCAGGTGTCTTGATATAGTAAGAATAGATTATCCCAGTCTTACAGAATCATTATAGGGATAGGCGACACAAGCAAAGCCAACCCAAAAAGACCAAAAATGGATCATGAAATTGATGAACCGAAATAACTAGTTAAATGGAAGTAGCCTCTGAATCAAGGAGTAACTAAAGATAATTTTACTTGATACGATGACAATGGGGGTTATCTCGTGCCTGTCAGTAAAGCCAGTTACAATAAAAAGAGCGTAAGCAACCACAATAAAGAACGGCGCTTTGATCATTTGACGGAGTATTTTAGCGAATGTTTTATCTGATACGAACGAAACTATCCCGGTGGGTACAATTGAGGGTTAATCTACCATAACACTTGAGTCCTGAACGCAAATATATAGCTTTAAGAGAAACAAATATTCACGAATACCAAGGAGAGCTCCAACTAGGTCACGGCTGTATTGGCCAAATCTTCATAGTGCAACAAGTTCTCGAGTTTTGCCGCACACAAACGACCAATGATCACACAACTCTTTATCTAAAGCAAGACGTTATTTCAGTTCACTGCGGAGTTGTGGTGAGTTTGCCCTTTTGAACTCCAGAGGTACGTTAACCTACTGAGGTCACTATTTTGATATACTTAAGGTAACATCTGTGTCTACGACGAAATCAGCATATCACTCGAACTTCGAAGCATTGTTTGTCAAGCGAAACATTCCTATTCCATTTGGTGGTAGATGAAATACTGGAGAACGTACTTAAAGGTCTCCACAATGTTTATATCAAATATGCAGTCCGGTTGCTTGTGAAGGGTCGAGTATATCTGCAGCAGTTGAGCGGTATGGCTTTATGGTGCATAAACTTGGTCACTATGAAAATTGGTTAAAGGTAGACTGTCACTTTTCAAACACCATCCTATATGCAGCATTTGCACGAGTCTGATAGGGAAACCGGACGACCAATGCTGTGGTTAGACAGAGTCTTAAGTGGTCGCGGGCATCCACTAGAGCAAGTGGTCAGGCTCCATACGCAATTCATCGAATAGGTTGCCATGGCTTGCGAAGTGTGTTTAGATGGGTAGTGGGTTGAAGACGTCAAGGGTGACAAAACTTAGACATGGTATGCTTGTTGTGAAAACTGTAATCAGGAGACTCGGTCATATTGGTCATGGTGGGCAACCTGGATGGGGCCATGGGATCATGATAATCAGTGGTTAGAGACAATGAGTGATATGACTGAGTGTCGTAAACAGTGCCGTTTGGGCATTAT
>UZAN01039967.1:72368-99524 GCA_900618425.1 Echinostoma caproni
ATCTCTTATTTTCCAAATAAGGGTTCAACTTTTTTGTAACTGGTAGGTTGGAGGCGATGAACGCCACGGTAATCAACCAACAGTATTGGGTTCCTTGGTATCATTTCTTATCATGTCAGGATAATTAGACTTTTCCATGCGCACTCAGATTTTGAACTATCTTTTAACAGTGTAGGTCCACTTTCTTTCCTCATTCATCACAATAGACTCCACCTCTGGGCTCTCAAAACATACTTTATTCATGTGAACTCCGTAACACTCAGTAAAGTTGACTTTACTTTATATCGCTGTACGGTGATGACAACTGCGATTGACGTGGCTTCATTTAAATTAAATAACATTATAACGGTATCGAAAATACTATAATTTCAATTTTTATCATAAATTTGGTTTACTTCTATCGGAGTTTTAGCGCCGACGGTATTAGTCGAAAGGTTACATTCATTGTCATTCTCTTCAGAAGGATCTTGGAACTGAACATCTGAAATTTACCAACTTTGATGGGCTTTTTGCTGGGGTATTATCATTATTTTAATAATTGCTGATTTTATGTAGGTGTTCATACAGATTCCGTGCGATTAAAAAGATCATTTCCCGTTGGTCAATCTCCGGTTTTTGGTTGAAACTTTCTCACCCTTTGTCAAGCTTCAAGTTGTCAGGACTGTGATCTATATATCGCCCAACTGTGTAGCCTATTTTTATTCAGAGGCAATGTTAGTCCCTTTTAAACGTTTTCCTCAAAAGCCGATGAAAACCCAACGTCAAAAATGAACCTGAAATAAAGTGACACTTGGTTGAGGTGACTAGTCATAAACGTCAGTATAACCCTTGGAATGTGATAACTTCTAAGTAATCACCTCAAATAACAAAATGCATTGAACTATAGTTGCTTTGAAGGAAATGTAATGCAATTACACACCACCGTGAGAATGCAGTTCTCAAAATGCACATAATAACAATGTGCACTACCGCGTGCCATTTGCGAATGGTTGTGATAGCCATGTAACTACTTCGCCAATAGTTAGCCATTTTTGGTAAAATTGCGAAATTGTAGTCAGCATGAATGGGAACAATAGTGTCTGATTTACATATAGTCGTCTGCTATAAACATATGATTTAAACCTCATCAGCTTATCTGATACCACAGTATTTGAAAAACGGTTTGAGAAGAACGGAGAAACTAACACAGAAATGAGTTCGAGAACGAATGTTTGCAATATGCAGAATGACTAGAACTGTGCAGTGATATTAGCTGTTCACAGGAACAAGGTTTAATTTAAGCACAAATGGGTAAAAATATGTGTTTGTTTTATTCAGTCTCGAAGGATCCTCAATATGGAGCACTAAAAATGGACTGAATATAAACCAAACCCGGGTTGCATAGCGCGAATGTAATCCAGTATATGTGGTATGTATCATACTGAAACTGGATTTCGTGCACCTTCAAAATAGACCAACGGTAATTCTTAATTATTAGAGGTCATCCGTGGTGCATATTCACCGTCCATTTCGGGATTGGAAAACATGCATTACCAATGTGCTCATTAGTTCTTACCAGGGCTGAACCGAGTAGCCATTTCATGTTTGTTCGGATGTATTCAGTGATAGTCGATTTATTGTTGGCCAGACAGCTAGGAAGAGACATGGTTAACTTTATGTAAACTTCAATCGAAAACCTCCCATCAAATCAAACCGATGCCGGTTATGGGATGACTGGCTCAAACCTACTGGGCTGGATATGCAATGCTGATGAGCTTTAATAAGAGCAAAGCTCGAGTCTGGTTCTTCTGAGTATAGGGTTTCCCGGAAAGGCTGATAAGTTTGCGCGAAGGTCAATTCTGCAGTAGGGCCAGCTCAAATAAATATTGATTGTCCCACACAACGACTCACAAGTGAATGTAAGTTAAATATGGATTTGTAAAATGCGTTTCGTTTCATGAATCTGTCATCACGTGAATGACAAGCCTTTATACAGAGAGCTAAACACAAAATAAAAGTAACATCAAACATGTAGATGAGCTTTCTAGCCGTATTGTTATTCGAGAATTGGTAACCAAAATTAGCGACGGAGACAAACGAAGGCCGCTCCGGATAGACTCTGCGGATTGACAAAAATTTGGTCATTTACTTTTCAAAAATCAAATGAGGCTAAAACATGAGTAAATGTGTGTATGCACATGTAATGCGGTTGTGTGATGTTCTTCATTTAGTGCCATATTTGCTAGTTAGGAATTCGGTATCATTCAGTGTTTTGATTGCGAGGAAAGCAAAACAAAACGTTTTTAATTGAAGTGTCCTCAACTCAATCACACACAGAAAATTGCAGAAATCATGCTAAATACATTGTAAGAAATAAGGCCCGAGGTCGGGTGGGTGAAGAAGTGGTCGAATAACTTACTGATTTGCTCAGTTTATTGATCTAGTTCCTTCAAACTCAAGAGGTGACAGCTGAATAAGGAATCTTAAAGTAGAAAAATTTACGTATCAATTTATATAACTATTTTGATGCTCATCCGCTTACAGTGCAATTTATTATAAATAACAAGAGTTTATTGAAAGCTTCTGAAATTTCTCCAGTTTTATTCCTTATCTTTTCATGGGTTTCTGTACTCCAGTGAGGCAAACAGCTACTTACGTTCTGCCGCAGCTGCGTTCTTTGAAGACAGATTTAATTAAGGTAATTTAGCCTGCATTGTGTTTGTGTGTATCAGCCTCGCTTATCTCTTTAGTGACTCAGCCTCAACCCCGGCATATTCCCAACCCATCGTCCATTTCGAATCGGTCGCTCTTATTCATTCAACTGGGCATGTATATCCGGACAAACGAGTTGACCCTATGAATCATGGACTCAATGCTCTGCAATATATATTACTTTAATTTGACTGAACTGGAACGAATTATGCAAATTTTGTTGACAGTCGGGTAGGATCTTCCCGGACAGGTTTTCTGATCAAGACACCGCTCAATTTCGTTCTCCAGTTTGACTTTACAGTATTCGAGCATTGTAATGTGTATTCCACCTTACATGAGGCAGAAAAATCAAACGTCATTTTGCCAATCTAATGGTATCTACGCACAAAATTTGGTATCAGCTTAGGAAACACATGGTCATTGATATCACCTAACCTCTTGATGAAGCGTAAAAGAAAATACCTTATACTATGATAGTTTTCTCGGTTTATTATTATTTTTTATTCGTATAGAATATTTTTCAACTCTATCAGGAACAAAACCTCAGTTTATCCAATCAACTATACACTCAGAGGAGATCAATGTACAATTCACCAACTTTTATATAAATACTCCCACCTAAACAGGTCTTCCGGTGAAGTTTGGAAATAATGTCCCAATGAGCCAGCAACTCCAAATTCCTTCCGCATTACTGTTTAGAATTAACTCTGAGCCAACTGTACGTCATTGGTTTGGTGAATATTGCCTTGTTGAAATGATTTCTTTTTTTTAATCAGGGAGCGGTTAAACACAATGTTGCCCTGGGGGTGAACCAAACGATGAAATAAAGGTGCGAGAAGATGTTGCTACTATACCAATGGTTACCAACATGGTTTCACCATTATGGCTCAGCAACCCACCAAGTGCATCCGGCACGACGGATCCGTGCACTTTGTTGAGTTTATTGTGAAAACCGTAAGACAAGACGAATATATATTCCTTTGGTGGGCGGTTGCAGGTAATTCACCATAACCTTAATGGGCTTGGTCGGTTGTAGCACAGTACCAGCCAAGTTGACCGTGAGATTGAACATGATATGCAGCTTGTGAACCCATGAACAAAACCATATTTATTTAACTAACCATATAGAAATTGAAGCGATGAGCAAATTAGAATTTGACCCACCAAAAAACTGGTAGGCTCATGAAATAGGTGATCGGTTACCCGCCTCCGCCCGGGCGCGGTAGACATGTTTTGTTTGTAAAAAGCGTTATTTTACATTCACTCCCGCATTCACTTGCATCAAAAACACAATCTAGACAATTTTAGGTCACGAATATACGACAGTTACGTTTTTTGAAAGATAAAATTGTTATCGGTTACATTTACTGTACAGTGAGCGAAACAAAGAGGTTTTTCCACACAGATACAAACGTTTACCTCGTCAGATTGCGTAAGCATGGGATAATGATAGCCTCCAGATAAAAAAGATCAGTTCGATTGAGCGTGCAGCAGTAGAAGACCAACTCCCATCAACACGTGAACACTTTAACCGTTGCGGCTGTCGGCAGCTGTATGAAGGTCATTGTGCATCAGTATTAGCACGGATAGGGTTTATTTTCTTTGAAGTATTTAAACTTGGTTTTATGTAACCTAAATCTATTTTATTTATTGCCCCTCACCGAACATGTCATAAGCAAACAGTGTGTGCATATCCAGTTGCTGACCTCGCCCAGAAGCAACTGCTCAGAGAAAATGGCAATCGAGCTTGATAAGTCTTCCTCAACAGGCTCGACTTAACGACAGCCCTAAGCAATAAATAGAGTTGCCTAATTGTAGGGATGTGTGCACACGTATATATATTTGTGACCTGAATCACTAGTGCAAATTAGTTATCCTGTGCCTGTGGCCACAATTATGATGACAAGGATCAGGCTTTGCAGTGTCTCATATTTCTCTTGCACTCAAAATCAATTTGTCAACTACATACATACATACATATATATATATATATATATATATATATATATATCAGCCCATTTGGATTAGTCCCACGTTAAATGGATGACCTTAATTCGACCCAAAGGCATCTCTATTCGATGGGGTGCATGGAAATTTGAATTAGATTCGTCGAACAGCCACTACACATTCCGTGACATTCAATCAGTCCAGGAAAACAAAATTTCGAGGCAATTTTCCCAAGGACAAATATGTATATTACCAGTGTGACAGACAAAAGTATGCATATGTTCATTGATTTATGCCCTGGCTGACAAAGAACTCTGAACAACCGTCTGTTCAGTGTTCGTCCCGCTTCAAACCTGCCTAAACTCTCACCCTCAGCCATTGAATAACGCATCAACAGTAAATCTCTGCACTCCTCAGTCCCCAAGCAGCACTTTGACGAAGTTGCCATATTAATTTTCTATTTTCTTCTAGGTTTAGCATATTATATTCTGAAGATACTAATGAATGCGCATAGTCTATCTCTGCTTACAACCGTCTACATTAGAGAAGTGATATAAAAATATGAAGGAGTTCACGCCGAACACAAGGTATAAAGAGACCAAATAAATTTCTCTGTCCCCGCAAAATCAAGTAAATCTCAAAAAAGAAAATATATACATAAACAACAATAAACTCGAATAATTGGTTATCTTTGACCTGGACTAAACCTGAATTCTGAATGAAGAGAAAAAATATGGACACATGCATGTTTCCCATTTTTAAAGTTGTACATCACCTAGTTATTCGATAATATGAAAGATTTCTCTATTTGTCCCACTAGCAGACCCTGAATGCGATGCCGCATTCTACGAGTTAAAAATAAGCAAATATCTATAGGTGTCAACTGTTATGTGGTTGTCCAATAAGTTCACAGACCATACATGCACACAAAAAACGCACAGGAATTGTTACAAAAAACCGAAGAGTTCGAATGCTTCAACTTTATCCAAGTTCGCTTCTACACAGTAAAATGGCCGATAATAAACTGTATACTCTTCTTTTCCATCCTTATATCTTACCACAAAATTGTGGGGAGGTATCAGAGGGTCATACAAAAACAGGTGCAGGTTTCCATTCCTGATAGTCATTCTTCGAGTGACGGATCACTAACACAATCAAGGTTTTTTGTTAGTCCATTTGAACAACAGTCATTTCCCCGTAGCGTGTTTCGTTTTCGTTGAATGCAACCGTAGACGGACCATGTCGGATAATTCAACATTCCACCAAGAATCTAATTTTCGAAAAGATGACAATTGTTTGCGCTTGGCGCGCGCTCCCAGTCGATGCGACAGTGTGAATTGAGTGGCGTAGCTAATGACACATACAAGCCAATTAGTTTCGATGGGTTTCAGTCGGCAACAAATCGAGAAAGCACAAACTACCTCTTGTAAAATTATATTTGAATGATGGAAAAACGTCACTTATTCGAGATTTTCTCTTTTTGTGGTGCATTGGTGCAAACTGAAGGTCCTTTCCGTATTTTCTATCAGTGGTGAAATGTTGCCTTCTATGAGATAACGTAGTTTTAACTGTAGCAGGGAAGATTGAAGCAACCTTGATGCTCAGTTCATGAAGTTGCCTCATTGGGGTAGTTTTGAAACAGTCGAATAGTGATGAATAAGCCAATATCGTGCAGAAAGTTATAAAAGTGAAGGAACCCCCGTTTAGGGTGCTTCTTCTCTCCTCAGCGCTTTATATCAACATTAACAAGGATTAACAAATCTACCGGCACAAAGAATGTACTTCTATCGACGAAACTGAGGGATTTATCAGATCTAACGTATTCATAAAAAATCTACTGGAAGATAAATAAATTCACTGTGTTATGCGCAATGTAATGCTGAAATGGTTTATCTATCGTTCAAAAGTGTAAAAATATTGCATTATGGTCAATTTATGCGCAATATTGTGTTTACTTTTTATTGCAAAGTTCAACCTAGCCCGTCGGGTTAAGTAACAAGTAACTGGTGATTCGACAACGCCTACATACCTGTTTTGTATGGCCCTCATTTCGATAACCAAGGACTAACTCTGGCATAATTTGAGCACATTGATTCACATACAAAGCTCATGACAAAATCCCACCATAATCCCACCGAAGGCATTCATTGTTAAAATGTTTATCTCACATTCATAGTTAAGGTGGTCATGTTTTTCTGTGGAGGCATCATCATTGTTTAACTGGATACACCAGAGGGATCTCTAATTAGCTCACAGTGAACACTATATCAGTGATTATGGCAAAATACGTTGGGAATGAAACTGTTATAAAAGAATAAGAAGAAAACGAAGAGAAAGAATAATGTAAACTTCAGAAAAACAGGATTACGAAGACAACGTTTATTCCTCTCGGCCTACTTTAGTTCAGTCAATTAAGTAAATCGCTAGCTTCAGATGAGCGAAATGATGAAGCTGGAGTTCGACGCATTATGGGATAGACGCAGATATGTCTAATAATCTCTGAAACTGGATGTCAGTGTATCGGTAATGAGAACCGTCAGTAACATTGTGTGAGGATGGGGGACCGGAGAGAGCGAATGTGAAATTGAGCGTGATAACCTAACACCCAAATTTCAGTTGTCGGAACAGACAAACGAGCCGCACACCAGGTCGCCGATAGTTCTCTCCGCCCTGGGTGGTCAACATATTTCTATTCACTGTTAATCCGCAATACTTTGGAGATTATTGTCCATCTGTGGCTATGGAAATCGTATTTCAGATCAGTGGAATTTTCGAAGTCCCAAACGTGTCCTTTGCATAAAAAGAATTCGCATTCTAGCTTTAGGACAAACTATTGTACTCATTGATTACTTCATTCTTTTAGCGTGTGTGGTTCATGCGATGAAATTTTCTACCAGTGCATGCTTCCGAACTGCTTGTGTATCCCAGTTACTATGTCAGAACAGTTTTCTATCTATGCTCATTTATCACTAGGTTTCATTATTTTGAAATGCACAATATTGGAGACTTTGAATTGAGGTTTTGGATTGACAGGCTTAAACAAACCCCGTGGGATGTTCTCAAACTATTGTAGTGCATAGAGTTCGTAGCGAAACCGTGCATACTTCTCAGTTGAGATATGGGCTCATTCGCTGAGATGTGACGTTTAAATCAGACTTCACCTATACAAGGGCTTCTTTATTTATAAACCATGGATTGTCTCATAACCTATAACAAAAATGCGTGAAAATTCAATTTATACCGGAGTTACATTACGGAGGTTACATTACCTAAAGGAATTTTACCATATGTTTTGCTAATAAGGTTCCTTCGATTGGAGCGGAACGTGTTGCATCTTCTTTACCGTTAGTTTCAGAGGTGCAAACTAACTAACTGCCTATTTGTTTAGTAATCAACAGGTCAAGTGTTAATGTGCTCAGCCTGGGCAACTAAACCTTGCAACGCATTTTGTAACACCGAATTCTGGTTAAATTGAATGAGTTCAAAGGATGTTCAAATTGTTTGGCAGATTTGAAGTTTGTATGTCAATTGTGAAAAGTTCAGTGGCCCGGATGTGATTCGAACCCATTCATGGACTCCGCCTACGCTTTGTACGAGCTCGCTCTACCAGCTGAACTATGAGGCCACACCGACAGCACTGATCTTTTCACATTCAAATTCACCCACCCAGATTGCAGAGAGATGTGGCATCCACCGCCTACGCTTTGTACGCGTACACTCTACCTGGTTAGTTACGAAACAAGTTTAAAATACTGTAACGGTACGTTGCGATCGGGCGATCACGATTGTGTGCTATTTCAAATTATCTAACCAGTAAAATAATATAATTAAAATAAAATAAAATAAGCTGCAGATTTTTTCACGGGACAACAAAACTAATGGTCCTAATTTTTATCATATTTCTGAAGAGGTATCATGGTTAGAAATCTTTTCAAGAACAAGTAAAACCATCTTTCAGAGTCCCGAAAGAAGAGTTTGGACGATCGTTGAACGGTGAGTGGATGAACGTTTTTCATAACTTTGCGCGATCTGATTGTCTCGGAACTTAGATGGTTCTCGCTAATATACCATCACAATTTAATATTCATTGGTAAATATGATATTTTCATTGTATCGCGGGGCCTGCCCTTTTTAGCCCAGTGTCCAAATTTGGCGGCAACAAAATGCTATGATGAAGCAAACGATCTGGTAATAAAATACAATAAAGGGTGTTTGTAACGGAGATTTATCTCCCGCTTTGATTGCTTTCCATCAACAATAGAAGAGTGCTAACACACTTTATAGGTTGCTTATCGAGTCAGTAAATCTACTGTGCTACTATCTACCTTTAATTAATAAATACGATTATTTTCACGCAAGTAGAGAACTGAAGAACGCTTCAAATTGAAGTTTAAACAACTGCGTTCATCTGGACAACATCCTTGTTCTAGTAGAAACTGTAAATAAAAAACGGATCCTTAGGCTAACCACTTTCAAACAATTTTATCATATTGTATCCTGAAACTTCAGTCTTCGGTTAGAATAAAAAACGTAATCCGCAGTAAATATTCATTGAAACACACACAAATCAGTTGTGTGACTAACGGTGCACAATTGTAAAGGAGTTTTTCTTTTCATAACCTTTTTCTTTTGTATACACGGGAAAGGAGTAGTCTCCTTTAAAATTCAATTCACTTAAAAGGGGAAATCAGCTTCTTAGGACAGAGCAACTGCACAATATTATTTAAATATCCATGAAATATTTTCTGCCCACCAATTCGTGGGCATTTTATTGAAATGGCAATACCGAATGCTGTATGAGCAATGGAAGTTTACGTCGAGTGACAAATGAACTCCCGTTACCGAAATCGACTGATTGTATTCGAGGAAGTATCGTCTAATCCCATTTGAATAAAAATACGTTGGTAAGAGTGATAGCATGCCTGATGGGTGTAGTTTGGTAAATGGGTAATCAAAAGAAAATGCAGGAGTGGTACTTGAAATTGCAGGCCATGTGGGAATCTAGTTGACTGTTTCCAGGTGAGTGCATTCACTCACCTGCACGTGAAGCGATCTCTTAATCCTGATAGAAAAATTAAAAGTTTATCAATTTTGTGGAGCTAAACAGTTCAACAACATCAGCATAACGTCATGACCAGAAAAAAGTAGCAAAGATTGACATATATTTTATCGGCAATTCCTACTCCGTCCAGAAAACAACACCTTTAATGGACTGATCTCCTCCAACGACATTCAGTCCATTTATTCGCCACAAATGATTATCCGTGGCAAGTTAAGGGAATCCGGTTTTTATTGCTGACATACAAGACTCCAGTGCTCGTCGATGAGCTTGAGCAACCACACTGAAGAACACGCTCAGCGAAGCACAAACAATACGTTGTTGTTTCTTGCCGTCAAAATTGTCAAGATTTACTGACACCAATGTCAATCACTCCGTCGATTGCATTCCCGGTAAATTCTAAGTGTTTAGCATTCTCCTCATTTCCGTTCATGTCAGTGATCAGCAATATCCTGTTGTCCTCAATGTTAAGAACATCAGGTAATTCTGCTTCAAAAGCGCAAAATAACAAACCTCAGTAGGATTGCGCTTTAGTGAAAACCAAAGAAATCCAACCTCAATGAGTACTGCCTAAATAAAATCCAAACGAATGAAAGCGTTTTTTATCCACAACGGATTTTGTAGTCGTCTGGTACTTTCACCTCGACATATGATGTAGACAAAACATTCAGAATATGCATGCAATGTGCTCACTATACATCAGTCCGAGATGTCACAAGTGGCATAGTGAGACCCATCAGCACTAGGTAACATATCTGCAATAACTCAAATAGTGAACAATTAGGCTGATCGTTGAGCACTTTACTGCGAGAAGAGCGTGTATGCGTCTTTCTATCTTACATGTCAATACGTCTCCAACTATGGTAAAACGGATAGCGTGACCGAAATTTTAAGTCATTGTCGTCAGTCTTCGTATTCCAATTAGGATTCATTTTTTTTTCATTGTTTACTTTAAGTTATTGAATACACATTGAAAAAAATTTCAGGAACGGGGGTGGGGGGGGAGGAAGCGGCCAATCAAAGGGCTGGCATACAACACACAAATGGGGAAAATCAGGCGGTGATGGCGCTAACTGAAAACCACCACATTTTGATACGAGGCTGTTGTCAAAAAATTGTTTAAATCATTACGCATGGAGTCGTGAACCATTAGACACGTTATACTGTTTTCATACACTAGGTTGAGCAGTTTACCAGTCCAATTTTGAGTCCCAGTGCAAACGTTCCACACTTAATTTCGTGATTCAACATGTGTTGTCATGTAACCAAGTCAATTAATCTCAGGGAGAAAATGAAATCTTCTGTGTTAGAAATTTCACACATAATTTTAAAGGCGTTTCATTTACAGCTACCGGCCGATTTTCATACAAGTGGTGAACTTAAGGGAGGAGCAACATTTATAGAAATACTCTGTTATCGCTCACATACGAGCAGAATAGTTGGCAATTTTCCTCTGATCCTTCCGCTCAAATCATGAAACAATTTTCAGAACATTATACAGCTAACCTCTGATTTGCTCACGAGATACAAACACATCTTTCCTCGCAAAGTTGCGTGTTTACAGAACCCGGAAATCCCGGGTTGAATATTTTAGCATGCGACCTGAATGAAAGAAGTCCTATCAGTAAAGCTTGCGGTCCACCGCACTTCATAGCGCAACGGATGCAGTCCGATCTTAAGAAGTGGCAAATGAAGGAAACATTAAATTAAATATTGCTCGTAAAGCGGGAAAAATAACAATATAAATTTGTGACCAAATGTTTTCTTCACTCGTCTATCTATCAATCGCTTTGAAGCAACCAATCCGTTACGTACATTGGACATTTATGATAATAGTAGAGACAGCATCATGATAAAACTTCTACCAGATATGGTCCGTTTTATTGTAACTTCAGGGGCAGGTTTCCAAAGCGCAAATTTGTCCAAAAATTAGATCCTCTTATTATTATTATTGCTGTTGTTCATTCAGTTCAACCACGATAAAAAAAATCCCGCTCTCAGAATTGATCCTATTGCAAACCAGGGTTTGAACGTGCTCAACCCTGTCTTTTGCTTGCTCATCCATGTCAAGTTGACAGAAGCGCACACATGGTTGCACGCACGCATTCCCTTCGCACAAAAGAAACGCAGTCTAATGGTCATTTAGAAACGTGCTCAGTGAGAAATCGAAGGCATCTGAGTGTTTGTGTTAATGTTGCGTGGACAGAACCTGAGGAACTTGAAAGCCTTCCCGGGACGCTCGATCGCGTTTTGTCTTAGTGAGTGATGAGTAATAATTACGATGATACAGAACCAAATTCATAGCTATTCGAAAAATATGAGCAGTATATATAGCAAAGAACTGGTTGGTACTGAGCATCTCCTGTTTTTAAACTAATTCCTTATTGTCAATTCAATCTTCTATTGATCCGACTAAGAGGAAGCCTTGGAATCTGACAGCACTGTTACCCTCAAAAATCTGGATACCTTCTTTTTGTGAATACATTTCCCCTCGAGCCCATTATGTCCAATTTGAAGAACACACATACTACTCTTAATAAGTATACATACGAAATATTTGTGGTATGTTGGTAGTGTAGGATGCAGTCAAATTATATAGAAAATTTGTCATGTGCAGAGCAAAGAAAGCATGAAATGAAAATCTGGGGGTTCATCGTACAGAGTTTTGACCTGCTTGGGTCTCAACAGCAGCGTGAATCAATGCGCCTAACGGAGAGTCGAACCGGCAAGCTCACAATTAGAAGGAAAGCATACCACTTACTGGACTATCGGAGAGATGGTTATACTTTTCTATTTCACTTTAACGCGATTCAGCAAAGGCCATCGTTTTGAGTCAGTGGAGCTATTTACACCTTATTCACTTCAGCTATAGTATTTGAACCAGGCTAGTAAACATCTGTGATTCGCTGTGTGGCAACAGAAACTGCAGTCAGAAAAAATACCATCGAGGTTGAAAAACTCGGTTCTCATTTCAGCCCAGTAGCTTTTAGTCGCCTAATTTTGCTCTCAGTTATCGAACGTTAAAATAGGCTTACAAAAGTTATCAAGGTATTAGGATGAATAAAATGTTTAATCCCGATGAACTATTATCCATAATACTCATGGAATTCTCTGACACCCCTGCGGTTCCACCAGCTATCATCTTCAACAGATGTCAAACAGTCATACCCCGCTTATTGTGCCACACATTTGACATCGTCATTTATCTTGTTCACTGAATGAAATCAGATCTAGAGCTAATTTGTTCTTTAGACTAGAAGACCGACATACTTTAACGATCAGACTTGTTCAACCTGTTCTCCAAGTGTGCTGCTGTTCCAAAAGTTGTTTACGTTTATCCATTATTATCTCTAAGACCAAAGGCATTTCATGTATCTTTGATTTACTTTCGGTGTTCTAGGTGATGGCATTATAACATTTCGGTGGAGGCTGACAACCAGTTAAACCTCTTTTCGCATTCATTTTTTTAAATACCGCAATGGTATTGTCTTAAGGGGCAAATTGCCCCTTCTTAGGGTGCTTGAAGAGTTCAGGGTAAGGTCAACGATCCAGCACACTTGTATTAGTTCCGTTATCAATCAATGAGTGCCCCTCTATTTCATTACAGTTTTAATCCCCTTGATCAGTGAACACTCAGTGAGCACTCACAGGTTTCCTCCCTCCTCTGCCTGCTCGCACTGAACGTCCATCAATACTACCAGTGGTAGAATAAGTTGATGCCACACCAGCGTGCAATGTATTTATTTCATAGCTGTTCAATGGTCATCTAATAATTTGAGAAAGTTGGTTTTCTTCTTACTCAGGTTAGCGTTTTGTCGGTTCCTCTAGAATTCACTGTCAAATTTGTGAATGCATGCGCATTTTCAAACATGATATACACTGATCCACAGTTGCTTTCTCCGATTTGCTGTAAAAATGTGTACATCATGGTGATATTCACAACCCACATGTGAGAAAGCAGTTGTGTATACGGAGGCACAATATGAGATCCCTGTGAAATTGCAATTTTGAAAAATTGTTGTAAATTTACAATCCATTAATGAACGAGCCTGCATAAGCTACAGAAAAATCTTTCACAAAAATAAGTACAAAACTTTCATTTACTCATAACAAAGGAAATCGAACTTCTGTTTTGGCGTGGCCTGCAAACCTCACTGTTTATTAGAAAACTGTTCCCTCAGAATTACGTAATTGCTAGCTTACAAAAATTGATGTTATGTTATTTCACCCCAAATCGAAAGCAGTAGGGCAAAAGTAAAAGCAGCATCAAACTGGGTGTACTGGGTACACACCTAATAACAAATTGACTTTGTGGATGGAAACAGCAACCAGATATGTAATCAGTTATCAAATAAAGTATGAATTATGGTATCATCTTAGTCATCCAACGGAAAATAAACTTTACTCATTGTGACTGAGGTTTACAGGATAACTAGACTCCTCAGGATCTTCAGCTTTCACACAACTTCGTACTTCATCACAAATAAAATTTTCAATCCCATTAAGCTAAACCGGAATTCATAGTTTGAAAACCGGTTGCAAGTGAATGCGGATTTGTGTTTAACATCACATCTGTCGTACAAAATCAACGCCATATTTACAGAAACTGAACTACGAGTATAAAAGCACGAATGCCAAGAGATTGACTTTTGAAAACCACCGTTCCACATTGCCGGGAGGGAGACAAAGAAAATCCGCATCCCTGGATAAAAACGTTTTCCCAAGGATTTCGTAGATCAGTGAATGTTTCCAGGGGTTGCTGAATGAAGTTGAGATACTTACCTCTGAGTCTCCCTAATGTTCTTAATGTGTAGGTGGATGTCAAACCACCAAAAAATCATCAGTTTTCCTTACCACTCTAATGTGGCTAAAATGTACCTAAGAGCAGTACCGCCTGTGGTCTTCAATCTGCATAATTTGCAATATAGTTACTCTAAATGCAAACATATTGTTTTCTCCAGCCTATTCCAAGCAATTCGCAACGCGATATTATCCGTCACTTGCTTCTATGCTAAACTGAAATAAATGTTCATGCCTGACTACGTGAAACGTTGACACGCGTCAGTTCGTTTTCTATCGAACGCAATCACATTGCGCATCACTATTTCCATCTCTTCAATCGGATCCATCCACCACGCCCCGACCCTTATATCCCCAAAAGATAATTAAATGACTCGAACAAGCTGAGTTTANCCGTGACCCTTAGAGTACGTGCGGGAATGCGTGTGGTTTCAATTAACCTCAGACACCGTGACAATTAAGCGCAATCTACTTTCTTTCACCGAGGAAGGGGGTTGACATCATTATCGAAAAGAGTGAAGTGAATAAAGCACCTGTGAGATTTCAAAGTCGACTTGCTTACTAGATTGATCCGTTTATTTGATCTTACCCCATTCGTAGCAGGATAAAAATCGATAGAACATTTAATTTCCCGTGGAAACCACGGAATATTTTGTTATGCTTATCGAGACGGCTTCCTAAGTCAGGTTGAAGTGAAATTATACAAATATGCGCAAAACTGAAACAAAGAAGGATGCATTGTGTAAATGGAGCAGGTATTTGTGAACAATTGGAACTTGGTAAATAATACGCTAGCAAACGAGAGAAGTCCGTGTCAGACCAACAACCCGCATGCTGCTCATCTCCTTGGTTGTTTTGAGAAAAGTAGCTGGGAAAATCTTTTGCCGGCAAAAAGATGTATGTCTCTAGTACGTATCTGAGAAGATTCAGCAATATCTCCGCTGTGACAAACAACGTTCTCTTTATAAGTTTGTTCCCGGGAAAGCTGTTCACAATTTCTGGTTATCTCCAGACTGGCCTGGTTATCACATTACCAACAAACAACTTCCACGCCAGGGTTTCAGCCTAAAAAGACATGAGCATGCACGACGCTGGAGTCTTATGGTATCTATAGCCGAATTTAGTGCAATACCAGTGACTATATAAACTGATAAAAGGGCAGGGTTGACACGTCTGGGGAACCTTCAGTTTTTATCAGTAAATAATGATCAAAGAAAGACGAAGAGAAGTCCTCATTGGAGCCGTCGATTGACAATCACCTTGTAGAGCGAGAGTATGCATTCAATCTACCTACATTAACTTGAAAAAATGATATCTCGACTCGATACGAAACCTTAAAATATAAACGTGATATACACTAATAAACGCCAACTAAAAAATATATTTTCGGATCCCAGTTACCATCTGTGCACCTTAATTGATTTTTGCTTGAATACCCATTGACCCACTGTCTTCTGTTGACCACAACTTGGACTTGTTCCTTCGCGTATGCTTAATTTGGCTAACAAAAGGTGTGCAGAAGCCAAATGTCTTTTCCAATGCATTCATTCTAATGCACCATATACTACGACTGACTGTTCACGTGTTAGTTTGTTGCAATCAATGTATCTATTAATGATCAAAGTTAACTGAGTTTGATTTCGCGCTTATGCTCAGTGCATTACGTTCTCTCTGTGTGACTATTCATTACATGCGCGGTTCCCGAAACCAACAAATAGCTTTATCTGTGCTCAGGACAGGGGGACAGTGGCATCGAATACTCATTTGGTAACATCGTGCGTTCCGTGAATGAGTTCCTGGTTATGGTGAAACACATTTCTTACTTTCGGTGCAACACAGCATTGGACAATTTTCTTAGTACACCACACTAATTCACTCCGAATTGGGACTCACAGTCCTATTACCTCGATAAACCTGATTTCGACACTTGTCGGTAAACTGAACTTTATTGAATTTTAAAATGTGATGCGCCAGTTGAAGGAATACATTGTTGCAGTACGTGACTGTATACATCAAAAAACGTTTTCAAATTCAGTAAAATTAGGACAATACAAATATTCACTATCTTAGTGGTTGAAAACGAACAATGCGTACTTTGCTTATTCTAAATTTGTGAGAACAAACCAGGACGATTCATTGTTACGGTCCTTTTAAGAGACGTTTTTGATCAAACCATTTAAATCCATCTTCTAGTGGTTTGAATGGAAAGATAAATAACTAACTTTTTGCACTTCTATACTATGGTAAACGAGTTTACTAAAGCCTCAACTGAAATTCCGGGCGAGCCGGTTCGTTACCTTATTCACCTTCATTGAGCCTGTCTACGGTTTACAGATAGACATAAACCATGGAATGCGCACACATTTTACCTGGCATTGATGCAAACGTAACTGAGACAATCAGTGCAGACAATTTTCAGCTGATAAGCTTATTGAGAAACCGTTTTCGTTTCTTCCTCGGAATACCCACATTGTTTTGATTTGTGTAAATGTCTCGGTCTTACTCCACTGTGGTCAGAAAATCCTCTTGGTAATTATAACTTTTACCATGAACCTTCGGTCGCATAGCTGAATAGATTTGTCGTGTCTGCAGTAGACAAAATCTGCGTATTTAGCAATGCGGTTATCAGTTGATGCCTGAGAAAAAGTTGTCACTTTGACAGATGGGACAAACTGGTCGAATCGAAGCCGCTCAACTGTCAAAACCTGTTGAGTCTGACGATCCCGTGCCAATGGCTCGTTGGGGGTGAACAGTTTTGCAGTGCACTAATCGATGTATCTATCATTTATCTAAAATGTTTTAGCAAAAGCGAGAGTTGATTCTAGTCTTTGGTCATTATGAACAAATAGAATTAGAATTCGTGATGGTAACCATCTTCACTTTCTTGCAATTTACATAGTTCAAATTGGGATTGAACCAACAAATAGTTTTGCTAGTCTGCATCGCACTTATGAAAATTTCAGTGGAAAAGAATTTGCAGCACGTGATCAGAGCATCACATGAGCCTGATGCTACCTTAAAACTGAATACGCTATACCATGTGACCATAGTTTTAGTGTTACACTACTCCGGACAAAATACTTGATAACCTTTCAGAGATCAACGAACTCTTAAAAATCCGGTGTTAAAATCGTGGAATTTTCTCTCTGGCAACCATTATACAGAAAACCACACTAACTTGGTGCCACGCACTTACCTGCAAGCTCCCAACGTCGCCAAACCATCCTATAATGTTAGAAAAGATTTAAAGGCTGCACTTACTTTATTCAGCCCAGCATTCAAAGCATGAATCAAGCTCTCTTATGCTGCTTCTGCAGCAAAGATGTATGCATATTTACTTCACCTGGTTCGAGTAGATTTGCAGTGCTCGTTTTGTCGGATACATCACAAACGGTTTGTGTGAGTGAATAACTGAGCATTATTCGTCCTGTCCTTGGAGAGGACGGTAATAAACTTAATCCGTTCTATTCTATCACAGAGGCTCGACAGTGTAGATGGGACTGACCAGGACACGGTGTTCCTAAATGGCTTTAAGGCTACCAAGTTCAACACAGAAAAAGTAACTCAAGAAGATCCCACAAACTTCGATCGATAGAATAACGAGAATTGTGAAATCACATTTCTGCAAGCATCTTTTTTCCGATTCTAAAGATTCTAACCGGAACCATATAAATTGATCATTCTGTTTACCCCCCTACTTCTCTCCCGAACTCAGTCTATGTTCACAACTTCACACCTATTTTATTTACCATCGATTAACACCTCTTCTATTGTCCGTGGTTCTCACACGTTGCTTGTTCTACTTTTTCCCGTACAGTTTTTCTAACCTCATTGATTTACCTGTTGCCATCCAACAATACTTTGCGACTGCACTTTTCTAACACTAACTTACACCACCTTGAATTATCAACTCAAATATGTGTGTCTAAAGCTACAGATCGAAAAGAAGTTGCTTCACATTTCCAGCTTGTTATCGTGTATCAATGAGAGACTTTCATCCATTTCGTGATAAGGAAACTGTTTAAGGTAGCTAAACGAGAAAAGATTGAGTCGGGCAAAGAGATACGTGGAACACTGAAATTTCTCACCGCAAGCTGATTTGTAGCATTATCCGCAAAGTAACTCTTGATCACAGAGAAAAAGGAAAAAAATGCTAACACCAATCGCAAACTTCTATCTTGAAGCAGGGTAAACAAAGACGCGGACTAGTGCGTCTTTCTGCAGGCGTCAACCTAATTCTTCAGGGAACGGAATTGAGCTGGGCAGCAGAAAGTGGCTGGTCAAGCGATAAAGGTCACCACTCTGATGGAAGTGTGTTCGAATCCAACTAACAGTCAAAGTTCGACTTTCCCCAATCGGGAAGCTGTATGGAGGCCCTTATTACGGTCGCTTCTCCCTTTCTGAGATTTGCATCATTATTTATTCAAGAAAAAGAAGTAAACGACAAACATGGAACTAACCGATTATCCAGCGTTTCATTCAACAACAGATAAACTATATATGTAATAGTGCAGTGCCCAGAAATACGCAATCAATATTTTCCGTCGTGATCTTCAAGGAGAAACAATCTTTAGTTTATACGTCCAGTCTGATAAATATTCCCTTATACTTTATTATAATATTGGCGTAATTCACAAGAAAAGACAGGAAACGATAAAAGTTGACTAAACTTAATCCGTCGGTTCATGGAGCCTGAGTAGAACTCACTAAACGAATAGCTAAATCCATTCGAATATTGACTTGATTTTTTGCCAGAGTAATTGAAATTAAGCGCCAATGAACGCATAAGCAGTTTCCGTTTCTATGGAATTTTCGCACTACACCACAAGTAGAAGTTTATGAATTATTAGGGAAATGTTGCATGTAAAAGTAGACTGATGTTAGCAGTTATTTCATGACATTCATCTAAAAGTGAGTCCATGAAAAAAACACTATTCATTCCTGTGTAGCCCAGACATAAAAAATCGTTGTTTTTCATGCTTTTCTAGGAAATAATCACTTTGAATATCCACTGTGTTATGACCCTCCACTGTTCAAATGTTTAGCTTTTAAAATCCCCCATGTAATACAGTCGTGAAATGTCTTGAAAAATGATTAAAGGAAGACACTTCATTTATGCAGTGTATGCATCCTAGAAAAAGTGAATAATTCCGATACATTACCGTTTTATAAAATGACAGATAAACCTAAGTGGTATCGTTATTCATCAAGTGGTATCGTGACTGTTCTAAGGCAGCTACACGTCACATCGACTGGAACATGGCACTATGAGTTCCTTTTGCCCGTAAAATACTTTCAGTGATCTCAAATTACGCTAATACAACACACAATACTCACAATATTCAGAATAGCTTACATATAGCGAGCAGTGTGTGATTACAGTCTGACTGATGAAAAAGTATCGCACTTGGCTATTCTCGAACCAGCTTATGGCAGTGCTCGTCAATGCACTAGAGGCACCAGAAGGCAAAATGAAAAAAGGCCTGATCAGCTGCCCGGTGGTTGAGTGGATATTACGTTTATCTTCCAACTGTGAGGCCCTGTTTCGATCTCTAGTTGGGTCACAGTTTTAACGAGACTGAACCAGATCGAAACAGGTGTCTAGGGAATCCAAGCTTTCAGTTCACGCTTATGTACATGATAAAAATCTCAGAATGAATGCATGGAGGAATAAATAATAATTCAGGTTAACAAATCGAACTCCATTTCAAATAGAGTTAACCCAGTAAACTGAATCTAAAGTAAGTGTATTGATCTACTTGAGAATCTTTTGTCGATTCTGAGGAAAACCGATCCGTGGCATTCTATTACGATTCACAGTTGAACGGCAAATAGCTGTTCTGCAACCCGTACTGTGAGATTCAATCCGGCCTGTAGAAAGCACTCGTGCCCCGCATCATGTTCACCGGTTACGTTCCCGGTATGAATTCTGAATTAGAATATTACACCAGTCTTGCAATTCGTATAGCGTCGAGTGATCCGCGCAGAAATCATATAAATCCGGGGATCAAACGCCGTATGAGAATTTTGTCTGATCTGAAGGACACGATGGTATTCGAGGAACTCTGCCGTCAAATAGGTAATGCCTTCCTGTGTTCCGACCGTTTGACTGACTTATCGTCACAATGAGTTTATCATTTACTAACTTTTTTCTCATCATGTTCTCCGACGTTATTATCAACTTGGAAATAACTGTCCAACTTTCGAGGTGCCTTTGCTCCGCATCTTCACAAAAATGATAGACAATCGGATTTACTAACCTAAACGTTTTCGCCCGTCACCTTGTGGATACTTATCTCCTACGATGCAAGAATAAAAATCCCCAAAACGAGCTTTACTTGACAATTAATTTTCTCTGTAACTTATCACAAAGGTGAAAATTGCATAAAACAGTCCAAAAGATATGGGGAAAACCACAATAAGTTACGTTCGAATCACTATCCATGAAAAATGTGATTAGAATATTTCAGGGCTCCACTCGAACGAAATAGATGACCGATATTTTTTATGTGCAGCCATTCGGTCTCACTTACCATGGTCAAACTGAAAACGTTTGGAGATCGCATATGAGTCATTCTTGGTGCTTCAGTGCACACAGTGCGTGTAACTTAAGATTTTACAATGGCAATGTGACCGTGTCGGGTCACTCACTACCTCATTTATCTGTCCCCATTCCACTGACCTGAGTGAAAACTATCTTCCAGCCTAGCGGACCCAAACAGCAATCAATGTCAAGTACCTAATCTAATGCCCGAAAACTAACTGGTGAGATCGGAACCCGACGGACTGCGTTTTTGTCCCAAGGGTTTTTACGTTTGGCGCGTGGATGTTTATCTGTATATGTATGTACGCATGTATGTATGCATGCTTGTGTTCGTCCTAAACCCGATGTGTAACAATCCGGTTAACTTCCTAAGTGGAAAACTCTTATTTTTGAAGAACCACTTGAATTTACCCAAACAGAANCAAACACGAGCCGAGTAAGAAGAGTGCATGCGCATGAATGACTTCCATTCAACAGATGACTCAGAAAACCAGGTCTTATACAGGTCAACTTATTTATTATCGAAACTGAGTGTGAGGCTCTGATGTGAGGTTGAAGTTGCGTGCATCCACGTACACCGGTGCACAACGTGTGGTAGACCTCCGCTATTTGCTCCACGCAAAAATATTATTTAAAACACACGGCCAGTGGGCGAAACGTTGGCAAAGTGAATGTTTATGATGTTCATTCGGTATGAGGTGTGCGTGTGAAAATTGGAAACAATCAAACCATGAAAAATATTAGTGAAAAATAAAAAGGCTAATCAACTTAGGAAACATTCCATGATAACTCAAGAAAACGACAACAGAGAAATAAATCAAGCCTGTGAACTAAATTTGATTCTCCATGACAGCAGTCAGCAGAGGACAACGTATATGTAATCTGCTTGTGCAGAGGGGGCCACAGTCCAAACATTGACCTTGGTTTGAGTGTAAGCCGCACCGTGCCCCGGCAATGTGCCCCTAGAGTTATAACAATGGCAATTCTAAATGATGTTTTTATATGGATGCTCAAAGCATACTCTGTGGATGACACAGGAGAATCCCGATTGAACGCAGCCAAATAAACCCGTCTGCAAATGGTAATCCTCGGTTAATCCACTATTGAAACAAGATTGCTTTGAGCTTTGTTATCCTACTAGCAAGAGGCACCTTTTTGATCAAATACATGCGGGTTGCACTGATGAACCCCGTTGTAATGCAAGAATAAACCGGTAGGGTAGAACAAGTTAATCGATCCTCAACATTCTCTTAAAACTACGTATTTTAAATAAGGGTCGGCGTGCGGACCGACGGATACTTACCATACAAATCACTTTTTGATATCCTATGTATGAGTTAATTATGCATATAATAGTTTTAATGTATTTTCCCGTTTTAGCAGCAGGGTATCGAATACATTTTGTAATATATACTCAAACGAAGGTCGCAACGCGATGCCTGGTTTTGCACTGGTTTTCCGTACATTGTGTTTAATTGAAATATGAACATCTACCTAAATAGCGAATATTTGGATTGGACCATTCGGTTTTTCGCAGCCACCAGGTACTGTTGATGATGTCGAGAGATCGTTAATTCCTCAGTATTCGAATGCAATTAAATGCAATGGAAATATTTGTGATAACCGATAAAGAAAACTGGACAGCGGTTTCGTCTTGTTTCGGATTCTTCACCAGTGCGTACTTTTTGTGTCTCTGTCAGTATTCAAACCGCGAACTTTCGGGTTGGGACTTCAAACCCTTACCCCTGAGCTATGTAGTCGAACATCTATCTTTTATTTTGAATTTATCACTCCAATTATTGAACAGTGGACATGACCGTCGTAAAAATGGTCATATATAATGAACACAAACCACGAATGAGGAATAGCCAGTTAGTCGTCAAGGCCTCATCTGAATCAAAATTCCCCTTGGTTTGTTAGTTTTATGCAATTAATTAAAATAGTCATATGACGACACTTTACAATTACGTTGTGCCGTAGCCTTTCTAATTTATGGTTTTGCAGAAAACGCTGGACTGATGCGCTGAAAATTGTCCCATTTCCTTGTACTATAAAGGTCAATCTCCGTGAAACCGGCCTTCTTTCTCGTAACCAATTTACGCAATCTAACTTAACTGTGTCAGTCAATAAACTACTGTTTGCCCATAATGTGCCTATAATGGACACTTCAATATGCTTGATTCCAATGGTATCTGATGTTAGGAAAACCCGAGTCTTTGAATTAGAAAAGTAGCTAAATAATTCGAGGCAACTAAAGCGGCTGTTTAATAATGGCAGAAGCGATCGAGTTGTGCAAACGCATAGCAATAGGCTAGATAAAAAAGTGAATAGGTAAGTATGCGGCCTGTGTGCATGATCGTGCAGTTGAGAAATAGCATGTTTGAAGCAGCATTAATCTACCGTAGAAATATGAAACGGTTTAACAAAGCAGGTGATGAAGTCGGTTGGGGACAGTGTGCGGATGTTAGGTCGGAGCAGATATCCAGTGCAACGATTCACAATGCGCTCTAAGTCAGCTCGAAGATAGCTGAATGCGTCAAGTACAACGATACTGTCCTCAATGTGAGCAAACATTTTACAGTTATGGAAGTAAAATAACGTTCCTCCTATGTAGGAGAACTATTGGAGTAAAATATGAAAACCAAAATTCCCAGTTGTACTGAACTATCCTGATTGTGGAATCACAAACGACAGTATTTTTACCCTCTGGTAATGTCGTCAAGTTATCTAAAGTTCTTTGCCTTGAACTTGTGGCATCTGAAACCCGATGAAAATATTTCTCAGGTAAGCGAACAAATATGTAGATTTTTTGAAATTATTTCATTCCTATATGGAGTACTAAACTCATTTATTTTTTATGTTCGTTAGAACAGATATGAGCGTAATACTGCGAGATGTCGACTTTGCTTTGAATCTACTCAGTCGCTACAACGTAAAACAATGTTGTATTTATGCAGAAAGGTCTTGATAACTAAAGTGTTTTGGCGAAGAACCATCCGGGACGGGTTGCGGGGAGAGAAATTAATAACAGAACCTGACCCACGGTAATTTTGCCAGAAAAGTTTACGCACAAAACATTAGATTACATCAACATTGCTTGTCTGAAAGCTGGGAGTCAGAGATTCATGTTACCTAAGTATGGCTTGAATGGTAAAAGTGGGTCAACCATGTGTTCAGTTATCATGAGGAGTTCTCCGATCGATGATCCTAGATTTATCTTATCAGATTGATCTCTGAGATTCTGCCGTGGCATTACCCGTGATAAACATTCGGGAATGTGTTCGGACATCCACTGTAACAGGGGCCGATTCGTTCTGACGATACAAGTGTCACCTCAACTGCAGGTGAGCTAATAGATAATATATGACATAGAATTAGACGATTGGCTCTGTTTTTGGTAGTCCAGACGAAGTACCTGGGTATTCAGTACAAATGAAATATATACGACAGTAAATGTTCGAAGCAATTCAAATTTGAGGTTCTGACGCAAATCGATCATTAAATGATCACCTTTAAAGGCCAGTCCGAGGAAGACGCATTTATTAGGCACTTCGCAGACGCGAGCAGCCGGTGGCCTTCATCTACCATGCAAATCCATCAATTACTCTGGATATCCATTATCCAGTAGGGTTCTTCGTAGAAACACCTATTATTCAGGAGACGTACCAGCGGAAAACATATTCCTGGCACGATGGAACAGAGTTTCTGTGGTGATTAAGGCCTACAAGATGACTCCTACCCTAGAGTGGCGTGTCACAGTTTCGGACACATGCGATCAATCAAATTTGAAAGGTGACGTCAATGACACGCGTACGGCTTCTGACTACACGCCATAGGTGGATCGTGTCAGCCAATCCGATGCAGTACAGACAGAGGCAGAATCATGCGAGCAATACTGCAATAAGACTGGTGGGAGCCTAGATAACCAATGATCTTCTTGCGTACATATCTTTAATCGCTTTCATTTCTTTCAATAAACGAACTACGAGTTGATGGTCTTGTGGCCTTTTCCTCGCGTTTCGTCCACGTGGGATACTGCAAGCTCGTGGTGGATGCACTTCAGGTAACCTTGGGCTCAGGGAGCTGCCTAATGCCCTACCATCAATTTGCTTGTGTGCCCTTCTGTTACGTGTTCAACCGAAAGCTGGGAGTTTGTGAAGGAACCCACCATTATCGGGTCATTTTTCTCTTGAATGATCTTTTAGAAGTTGAATAATACCTGAATAAATTGAAGGTTGTATTGACACGTTGAGAATTTGTTTTCAATGTTCGTAATTCTTGAACAATCATCAGCCTGATAAAGGGTCTACTTTCTGAAAATCTTTCAGTATCGCTGGAATTCGGTTACAGAGGCGTGCTGTCACTTATCGGTATTCTGTACACACACGGCAGGATGCCGACACATTAGAAACACAAGTACTATATCTAATCGTATTGCTCTTTTGCATTGTTCACGAAAATCAAGGCGACGCTCAATAAAAATCATGTCTGTTGACAACTGATAATCCAAATGGCCCATTGAAAGCATGTTTGTTTTCACGTGACTGGATACATTTGCTCTTCTCCGTGCTTGTTGCTTTTTTGGCTATCAGTGACAGGGGATCGTGATGATGATCAGCAGAAGGCTCTTCTGTATTAGTATCCCCATCTCATTCAGCAATCGATTCATGATCATTATACATCCAGAAAAGTGGAAGTATGGCGCATAGAAAACTAGACAGAGCAGATTACCCACTGCAAATTAAAATCCATCTGGCTTTTTAAATGCATTTCGAGAATTCTCATTCCATTCCAGAACAAATATGAGTTTATCAGTCTTCTAATATTCAATGCGGATTGTGAACTCGGGTGCGTGAAGGGTCATGTAATCTTCCCCGGCACATGTACATCCACGCAATTGACTGAAATGAACCGCTTTAAACCAATAATATTTCCAATGATTTTAGAACACAGAAAATGGAGATTGTAATTGGAATGATTCGTTTACACCTTTTCTATTTTTTCTGTTTTCTTTTAGTCAAAATTGATCAAAAGCGGAATTATAGTAGTTCCTAGCATCCGGTATTGTTTGTCCTTTTAACAGGCTTATGTGTCTGTGTGATTGCTCATTTAAAGCTGTCAGAGAACTTTTAGATTTGCAGTTTATATTACTGATATGTTTACGTGTTGCACACGATCACCTTCCATATGTCCGCAATTTCATTCTTTTACCCACCAGAAAGGTCATGTACTGACAAAATACGAGAAGATTCACGGCTTCGTTCGTGAGGGTTACACATACCAGCACTGTGTTTTCCGTTCACGACTCTGATGAACGTGGGTTAATTACACAAAACTTTTCACTATAATTCATGCAGAATAAAGGTGCTGTTGAATGAATCTTCCTTTTCTTTCATTCATTCAATAAAACGGTCCCCAATATTTGATCACCGCACGTCAAAATATCTACTTTGGATTTTTGTTTCCAACCTAACGCTCAAACGTTTCATCTTATTTTATGGTGGGTTGAAAGCATCCTGATATCAAAAGACTCTTTGAAATCAATGAAGGTGGTGGACCCAGTCATTTCTAAATTCCCAGGAGTTTTTAATTGTTGATGATTATTCATCAATTCGATCATGCTACAAAACAACAGTTGTCAAACTGTGTTGGTCTAGAACAACGTGTTGGATTGAAGGTTTTGAGAGCAGTGATGGGATTCACGGTTATGTTTTGCTTGCTGTTAGATTATCGATTTCTACCATCTGATCTTACTTAGTTTAAAATATATAACAACAACTTCCATTGTCCTTGAATCTTCTGAGACCATCACTCCACCCAAAACTGATGGAGTTCGCAGAGAAAGGTTGTTTGAATTTCCCCAGCGACCATTCATATTTTCTTCTTACCACCACAATTTCTGGCATCTTGACACGCAATACTGCTGTTACATTCATGTGCGAACGAAACAGAGTTGACAGGTTCACTAAACTTTCCCACATTCTTTGTGGTTGAAATGCAGCAACACATTAGCATTTGTAAACTGTTACAACAATGCGTACCTTTGTGTCTCATTAATTTTAGCTTGCCTTATTCACTGCTTAGGTTGCGATATTTGTCTCCTAATTAGTAAAAA
>UZAN01039968.1:0-12945 GCA_900618425.1 Echinostoma caproni
ATAAAAGAAGAGAAGGAACATGACACTGACCACATTCTTACGTTAATGTTCGTTGTCTCGGGAAGCTTCATTTATTGCAACCGCAGTCTCGCACAAAACGAAAATCACTCTTGGCTGCAATAGCTAAGGGACTAAATTGTAAACCTCTTATCCAAAGTGACAAAGAAAGAGCTGAACATCAGAGTTGTATGCCGAAGAATTGCAACTAAAAAGTTGATGCTATCAATCTCACTCTAGCACCATGTTACAGCTGTCTGCTGAAATCAAGAAATAGCTTCTGAAATCAACGTCCTGATGCCTTTCAAAACCGGGAGAAGTTGAAACTCATTGCTAGTGTAAGAGATTACAAATAGTCTTTTATCTAATCGCTTCCTCATTATGCAGATACATGATAACACAACTTTTGTCGCATAGCACAAGCGAGTGACTTCATCCTGATAGGGAATAACATATTCAAACATGGACCAAACATTTCGGCAAGCCACTGAACCGGTCTACGTCGTGCACCGATGTTGCAATCTGGACTTCCCAGTGGCAGTCTTTCAAGGGGACTGTAATACTGAAAAGAATGAAAGCATCGAAGAAGGTGATGTCTGTACCTAATGACTCAAAGTTTATCTCTCTGATGCTTCCATTCCTCAACACACGCTACCTCAATCAGTCTGAGATAGCGGACTATTTTCCCCTGGCTAGAGTTCTTCCGTTACTCTTCAGATTTCCAAAGCAGGGGAATCAATCTTATGGATTAAGCTACCGAACTTTTCACCACTATTACCGGCTCGGACATTTGATAGTCTAATATTCCTTCCCACAGATTCAAGTCCGAGCGTTCGCCGAAAACTCATCGGATTTCACTATAAGATCAGGTATGGTACAAGGGTTTCCTCACTTTCCTGTGTTGTTCTGGCAAACGACAAACTGAACAGTGAGTCCAATTGGGCATTCAATTTGTCCCGTAGGTTTGGATCTCTAGCTTAGCTGCCAGCTAATATCGTTGCTTTGAGCGAAAACCCGGAAAATTTACTTCCATTTCTCAACCACGTAGTTCATCTATGAAAGATGAGTGAAATAGAGGGCATTGAATCAAGGACAAAGATACCTGCAACCCCCATTCAACCATAAGAAACATAACGGAGGAAAATTATCGCTAAATAAAGTGGACATAATATGGATCTAGGGTTGTCAACTCTACCTAGTAGTTGAGCCAAAGTCGAACTCCCCGTTGGTATCAATCAGCCGAAAAGCGCATCCTTCACGCTCTTTAAGAAGATATGGATACAGGAAAGCAAGTTTCTTGAAAAAAAACTGTCTTTCAAGCGGCTAGTTATCAACTGATAACACGGCTTCTAAATCAAGTCTAATCGAGAGGAGAATATTAGGAGAATAAAATACTATAGTTAGTGAGGTTTTGAGACCAAGTACCAAACGAACAGTCATTGATTACATCAAAACTTGACGATTGTCGGTCTTTACGCAAAACCGCATATCTCATTTGCACCTGCTCTTCGCGTAAGTTTAACGCTAGTATCGAAGTGGCTTGTAGCCACATGCACAAAGATGAACACTTGTTAGACAATGAACTTCACACATCATTTTCCTTTTCATTCCACATCTCATGACCGGGCGAAAGAAAATCACTTTTGCGTGTGTGTGCAAAGACATGCGCGTACAGAACGATCAATACGGCAAATGAGTGATTTCAATGGCGCATTCCTTTTCTTCGTTTTGTTTGGTTCTTAAACGATCGTGATCGATCTGTTGATTTGATCACAATGCTCAGATTGTGGATGTGAAGAAATTTTGCTCATATCGCGTCCAACCAAGTGTGGTGCGTAATTTATTTTCGACTGTTATCGGGATAAAACAACCAGACACTAATCTCTTGAAATATCTTTGTTGAACTAATTGGTGTGTTGTGTCCTATTCAGGTGACACGTGCATGCAAACGCACGCACGGACGGTTCATCAGATGATTGATCGACTTAGTTAAAAGTGTACGACTACCAATTAAAACATAAGCCCACACACGCCTTAACGCTTGACCTTGGTATGTTCTTCTGAGCAGATTTACTTGTACGTTTGTGCTGACATTTCCATCCCACCGAATTACGCGTTTCATAGGAGAACACACGTGATACGTTGCTACTTGAACAGAATCAAAACAGGTGGAATCAATTGTAAGTTGTACAGAAAAAATGTTTGCGGCACCATGAAAGCCCTATGAAAATACGCAGGCTGATATGATCGATGGCCTGTTTATAAAAACTTGAAATAACAACTGGATGTCCTTCTAAATAAATTATAGCATGCGGTTTTTCTTCGGATATTGACTGGACCTTAGAGCTTTATCCTCACCATTTAGTATATCTCTACTTTACTTTGGAGACTGAAAATGATCTAATGAAATTCCGCTATAGTTTACGTGTTTTCTAAGGAATAATTCGTGAATTACAGCTTGACTAAGCTGAGTATCATATGACAAGATCGTGTTGTTCCACAAACAGGAAAATAATTTAGATCTAATCAGCTCTCTTCCGATGAATCTGCAATAGTTCTCATCGAACTTCCCATAAATTCAGTGAATGAACATTACATGTGATGAAAGACAACCCGATGGAACACAAGTATACTGGTTATAAAGGATTTTTTCAAGTTTTACTTCAGAAAATTTATCCGACAAATTACCCAATACCGTACCATTGAATAGGATTATCTATGTATCGGATTGTACATGGATATAAATCACATGATCAGATATTTAGTTACCTAATCGTCAGGAATATCAGCGTGGATATGCAGAGAATTTAGCACTCGAACTAAGCTGGAAAATATGTATAAAATACTAAATCTATGCCATTGGATATTAATGAAGAAAGCACACCACAGGGAAATAATTTGCCTGAAATGCTGTTTATACTCTAAACCCCTAGGCACCTTTGAATATTCATCAAGGGTTTTCCTATTTAAGTTACCCGATCTTTTTAATGCAACTGGCTCCCGGAATCGCATTTTGTTGCATGGGATCGCCCACGTCTGGCTGTTGGCTGTAGGATTCTTGCACAAAAACCGATTCAGTTCATTTTGCAATGTTGCTAGTCATTTATGATCCGAAAGCCAATCTGGTCTACCTTTGTGCATACAGTTTCTAACTAAACATTTATCTCTTCTCTCTCATCAATGGCCACAATGGTATGGGCATGAAGAAGAGAGTGGAATATTGTTGGTGAGAGGTTGGCTAGATTTATGGAGACTGTCTAATCAGATGTACTTGAGGAAGTTGTATGCATGTTGACAGACGGGCGATTGTAAGCGAATTCTAAAAAAACTCAATGGAGATTCTAATAGGTCAGGTAAACTTCAAGATTAATCTAACAAACCATCAACAAGAAGCTTCATATTTTCCGATATCACCTAATTTTAATTAGCAGTTTAATCAACCATGCAGTAAAAGCAAACAGACTGTTGTTCCGCTTGCTTTCTAGAGTGATATTTGTCCCTAGAATGACGGAATTTCGAGTAGTGCAAAAGTCGCGGGTCAAATTATCGCGCCATTTCGCGTCATACATGGCTTCCCCGTTTTGGGTTCAGTGGTGAATCAAGGTCGACAAAATAATAGTAAGAAAATTGATAATGATAATATCTTTTTTGACTTTCCGTTATTTAATAAAATTCATTCGTGCGAATAATATTCTGGAATGAGGCCGCAGAAAACCGAAGGCTATCCGATAAAAACAGTAAAAAGTACGGTGACCGTTTTAGCTTTTGAACTACGAAACGAGGAGAAGATTGCTTATTCTTCTTTGACTGTTCAGCCCTACATCGCGATTCGAATACCCAGATGGTATGACAAATATTGATTCTTTCGGTAACTTGGACCCCTATGCCAATCTACAGATAATAAACAACGGTATCTTTCAGGACCAAATGGACAATAGTCCAGTCCTCTCTGAGCGTTATTGGTGAATCTACAACCGATGGAACGAAAGTCTGTGGAAACTTGGTCAACTTGGTTATAGCGCGAGTTAATCAAAAGATTATAGGGATTATATTGTATGGACTAGAAGTCCTGTATCTCCGTATCAGCATTGAAGCAACACAAGGCAAAAATACACCAGTTTGTCTCACTGCACGAGGAGTAGTATGGCAGTGGCCTGGTGGTAAGTAAGTGTTACAAAATATCACCCCATGGGAGGTATGTTTGACTCCCACCATCACCGTCATTAGGTGTTATATGACTGTCAAGTGATTGGCCGTTTCCTGTCTCTTGCACGTTGTATTATTCTATATCCAACAAAAGAAAGTAAAAATGAAAAAAAGAAAAATCTGCTTTTGCTTCAGCCTATTATTCCTTTACATTCCAATTAGTATATTGTATTGCTTATAACATTTAAGTAGCTGAAATATAAAGGTATATAAATTGACGATTTGTAGCATTTCTCGATACATTGTATGAGTAAAGTTGGAGACAACAGCTTCTAATAACACCTGTGGTTTAACTTATTTCCAAGGAAGAAAAAGTGTAGCAGTACCGCATGCATGTTTCGGAGATATGTCTTTTCAGTTTTCCAAGGTTACCTTCCATAGGGATACCAAATTGTTTCAGAGAAACAAAACAGTGTGCCAGTTCTAAGAAATTGGAGGAAAAAGTTTTGTCCGTCCAAATAAAATTGTGGAGAGTTGTCGAATGAGATTGAACTAATTGAGCAGTACTATTGAGGTCAATTTACGCACAGTGCGGATAGAGTACACCACAGCCGTCTGTTTGAAGGAAAACACAAATTCTAACTCCGTTTCGCTCTACCTTCGTATAATTGTTTAAATCTTAACTCAATCATCCCAGTTCCAACATACATGGAAAGGTAACAATCCAAGATGTATTCCATTTAAGTCAAAACAATTTATGATTATTGAAACATAAAAATACCCTAATTATTGATGAATACCCGCTTTGAATTTGTTTTATTTTCTTTTTACTGTAGCGTAATTTCTGTCTTTGTGAACAAGAGTTCAAAGTACGCCTAATAGGTCTGCTTATTTTAATATACTATTTCATGTACATACGTACCACGCAGAACACCTGAGTGCTTTACGAAAAATTTGGGAACATGCATAAAAATAACTTAAACTTTATTATTTTTAATTGGTGTCGAACTCAGGAGGGACTGTCGGGAATGGAAATTGAGCGGGTCAAGCAAGGCATAAATAAACACTTGGTGAACATGCTCATCGATGTACTGCAAAATCGGTCCTACTTGGTTCCCATTTTGCTCGGGTCTCATAATTTATTTTTAATTAATACCGCAGGAAATCTATTACCACCCCTTCTCTACTTGTGCTGAGATCGTTGTAGGCGCATTAAACAGAACGTTGAAAGTAACCACATGGGTTATCGCGGTCAAGCTTACCAAATCCTGTTAGTTTATTCGAAAATGTAAGGAAAGGAATTCGTTAAGTAGTGGATTTCGCCCTGTAAGGATCAAAAGAAGTGTTGACTGAAATTCTAGGAAACATTGAATAGCTTTTGGACCTGATCGCTCGAGCTTCATCAGGATTGTGAATCCATCTAGTCAACTGAGAAGCGAACCCAGTGAACCGTAAGCATATCTACCCGATTTTCCTACTAGGCAGCTGGTTCGGCCGTTTTACCTTTTGTCTATACACGATATAGCACAACCCACCATTAGGCGCTTGATGCAAGCATCGCAGCCCAATCGTCTTAGCAAGAACTTGCAGGATTACGACTCGACTGGGAAGATTATGAAAAAGACTGCTTTTTATTTGATGGTCGTGGAGGATTTTATTCTATTGAGACTAAATTTAATTGCGAGGACTCAACGGCTGATCCTCACAAGTTCGTGTTTCAGCCATTTCCGTTACTATGTTAATACAGCGAACTGGTTTGGCCTTACCAGTCTATTTTGCACCATCCGTTGAGCTTTGTGCGTATGTTATTATGAATGTACGCAATCGGCGGAACTACAGCAAAAAAATCAATGGAACTTATTTGTGACGCTTGTTGCATTACTCATGTTTGGCTCCCATGGAGTCAAATTAAATTCATTCGCAAAAGATATTTTTTCTTATTAGAAATGTCGCGTAATAGAGTAATATAGTCAACTGTTTGTCAAATAAATATGACATGATAACCGGTAACATTAAAGTCCATGCATAGCTGCTATTAAAACTTAATAAATAGCCCCCTGAAAAAGTGGATTGATTCGTTTATTACCCAAAGTGATAAAAAAATTGGCAAGAGAGTTAGTGATGCATTTGTAGGCTGGATTTAATTTCACGTATGAGACTTTTCCATAGATCAAGGCAGATGAAGATGATCACTACTGCGAATGATTAGACGAGCAGACAAGTTTTCGAGCCATCGCCAATCAACAATCTTTGATAGTAATTACATAATTAGACAAAAACCTAAATAGCCTCATTTGTTTCATGATCTTAAAAGAGTCCCAATTGGCGCTCCTGACTACTGTACCACTCTTCTTCATCCCAGGATATACTGCAAACCTAACCATAATCTTCATACGCGACTCACCTCTCATAAATTACAAAAAAGAAATCGTTCCCTTGAAATTTGTTCAGGATCCGGTACATAGTCTCTTCCACAGACTTTTATATTTTCTCCAATAATCAACTCTCTTTGTCATGCGAACACCTTACTGGTGATCTCAACTTCTGCTATGACCAATGTTGTCCTGTTGAAACCACTTACATTCTAACTGACAGGTTTTCCTCACCCCTCCTTAAGCGACTCGGTTGTGCTAAAAAGACGACTTACATGACCGGCAGGCATACCAGTGAAAAAGAATGGTCTGTGTTGATTAGAGCAGGGGTAAGATGCCTTAACGGAAAGTACGTTGAGACTGTTTTGGGTAATAAAAGCTGTCGTGAGATGTAGACTACCCTGAGAAAGCTCTGTAGCTCTTGCATCAAGTTCTGTTCCAATTCGCTTCACCGATTCGCTTCTGGGTTTACCACAAGCTCCGCTTCACCTCCTATTCCAACCCACGAGGCAATAAACACTCCTTACCCGGATGAGCTCCTCTAAGTCTTGAGGGGACTCAAGACCAATAAAGTTCATGTTCATGATCGGTTAGTACCTCATTTGTTAAACAGATGCGCCGATGAGCTTGCAACACCTATTGCAGAATTGTTCATGTAATGTTTATAATCCGGAAAGTTTGTTGGAGGTCATCCTGGATTGGACCAATCCCAAAGAAAGTATCGTCAGAGTACTGTCCAATTGCCTGCTCATCTGTGTTGCTGAAAGCTTTTGAAAATGTTTTGCTGCACCGCATGTAAATCCCACGATCCTTTAGAGTTTGCCTTTAAATCCCATCTACCCATACCAGACAATATTGCTCATATTGTTCACTTCACTGCATCTGTTTTAGACAAAGATGAAGGTACCGCTCTTTTACCTTTTTTCATTTTACAAGCGCCTTTGACTCTCTCGACTGAACAGTGCTCATCGAACGTCTTTGTGAGTTTGGCCTGATACCTGGAGTCTTGATTGTTCTAATCTACTACTTCTCCAGTAGGATCTACTTTACTTTATTCACAGGCAAACAGTTGTCTTCTATCAAGACTGATGCGGGTGTAAAAAGGACAGCCACGATCACTATGTTCGTAAAATCAATTTGTCAAAACCATACTGCTGCACCGGCCTAAGGTCAGTAACATTGTGGAACAGATACACCAGTTTGACCCATCCTTGACTGGTCCATCCGGACGCAGTCCCCAACATCAACTATCACAATAACTGTCTGAGTATTTACACTACGGATTATTACGCGAGGTTATATCTACGTGTTCGATTGTGTACCGTATTGGCCTTATGAGAAGTGCCGAACAAAAACAGATCTGCTTTTGCCACTTTCACACTTCTCTGAAGTTTCACATTCACTTAACACTTTTCTAACGAATATATGCCATTCATGCTTAATGTTTGAAGGCGTACACTGGGAATACATTAATGTTTTCAGTTTTGACTGTAGTTTAATTTATACTGATTTGATTTAACAAACCCTTCTTTGTAGTTCATGTGTGACCCATAAATGAGCACCCAGAGAAGTAGACATACTTCCTCGGCTATCAATAGCAATGAACAAGTGCCTTTTTGTTTTTTGGAGGTCCATATCTTTGGTTAACCGCATCGATAATATGATTATGAGATCATCAGCTGCTTCCATTGCTACCAAAATCTTGGTGATGATCCACAAAGCAAATGATTCATAGCCCTCCAATCTTCATCCTGAATCAAGCGAAGTAACTGAAAACGTCGTAGTGATTAAAACGGATGGAATTCAAGGCGTCGTTGTATTTAACCTATGAAAATCATTAATTCGTAATGCAATACGGCGGTATTTTTCAGGGATGTCAGATTTCATATATTCATTTTTACGAAAGGGGTTGAAGCTAATGTGCACTTACAAACCAACATCTGCCTGGTGATGAGAAACGCTTGATGTGCCTCACCCTGAAGGCAGAAAAATGGCTCCTTAACCTCACAGAAACAAAATGTTAAATGGATTGAATGACAAACTTTAGACTGGTCTCAACACCCGTATGAACACAATGTAAACGGGTATTCCGGGACATCGTTCAAGCGATAAATAGGACCTACCTGAGGGTGGTGCTCAAAGCCCCACATAAAGCAGAGATTAGTAAATACAGTCTGGAACGCAAACTAACTTGCAAACACCGCCCTAAAATGTTAGAGTATCAAGCTTGGATTAGCCCATTCGATTGTTCAGAGACACCAGGCACTCTTGATGATCTTGGGTATGGGTTTCACTTCTTTGTTGTCGGTTATCACAAATATTTCTATCGCACTTAAATGCATTCAACTATTGGGGAATTAACCATCTCTCACATCCAAGACCATCAGGAGTGCCTGGGTCCTCTGAAGAATCAAATGGGATAATCTAAGCTTGATACTCTAAATTGATTCAGCCATTGGTACAAGGTGATGACCGTCGACCGTGCACCTTAGAGGTTAGAGTTTGAAGTCCCAACCAGAAGATTTGCGGTTCCAGTCCTAGCTGGAACACAAAAAGTGCGCACTGCTGACGAGTCCCAACCAGAACGAAATAGCTGTCCAGTGCTCTTTGTCGGTTATCACACATATCTCCATCACAATCAATTGCTGTGAAATCTCCATTATTTAGTCGTTTTGCCAGGCAAATCAAAATAGCATGTCAAAACTTCAAGGAGTAAACCGCAAAATTCAAAGAAACTTCGAAAATTACAGCGAACTTCTTCTATTGGTTTTCAGGTATTGTATTACTGTCGAGAGGTACTATTCACAGTTGTGAGCAGTAGGTAACATAGTTGATGATTCATTTCAACGACAAAAAATCAACAAGATCACCGAGAGCAAATTGCTATATCTCAAAGAATAACTATCGATTGTTACATTCACGGCCAGGAACTGCGATGTTATGTTTCTGATGAGATTTGCGTGTTATGTATACCAAATTAATAATTACCATCTGCAATCCTCAATAGAAAACTGTCCTCGACCGAACATCGCTTTTTAGAATTATAAAAACTGGTTCCGCCTCCAGGATCAGGATGAAGGTTCCGCGGCCTGAGGCTCTCGAGGATGGAGACTCGCGGAAGTTCCTGGAGGAGTTTGAGGACGTCGCGGAGCTGGCGGGGATACGGTCAGACAGGGGTAGGTTGACGGCCCTCCAAGCGCCTCTGAAGGACCGGTAGTGGGCGGTACTGGATGCGGTGCGAAGAGGCCCGGAGAAGATGGAGTGGGTCGCCAAGAAGGACGCCCTGATCGCGGGTTTCGACACCCCGGCCGACCACCAGAAGGCGTTGCGAAGCTTTCAGACGGCGCAGTTTGGAGTTATCGCGGGCCCCTGTCGGACGCCGTGGACGTGCGCACCCTGTTAGATCGAGCACTACCAAATTTGATCAACGCTGCTCGGTTAAAGCTATTACTGGATCGTCTCGTGGAGGGCCTGCCGGACAATCTTCGGGAAAAGGCACGAATAGTCAAGGCAAGGCGTGCCATGGATTTATTTACGCTGGCTGAGGCCATGAGGCAGGTAACTGATCATAAAGTTTCGACTTTGCGGACTCACAAAGTCCCGAAAGGACAGACGCCAGAAGATGTTACGGAAGCCCTGAAAAAGCTGATAGAAGAAGTGGCGGCACTGAAGTTAAACTGCGGAGTAAGAAAGAACAGGAGTGTGTGCTTTCAGTGTGGCAAGCTGGGCTGTTGGCAGAAGAATTGCCTAGAAGGACACGATAAACATTCTCTCCACAAAATAGTTTAGGCAAAACACGCCCGCCTTCCCAAACAAGGCTATAATAAGAGCAGTAGAGCAGTAGAGCGGTGCAACTCAAGCCCAGTCGATACGGGTGCAGCAATATCGTCGGGAAGGCCCCTAAGAAAGTAAGCCTGTAAAAACAGGGAATACGGCTGTGAAATCAGTCGATGTTTACCAGTTGAAGGTAGACGGAGTTGCCAAACGAACCGCCGCATCGGAAATAAGATAATGAACTATCCGTTTATCTTATCAAAAAACAAGAGCCAGACTATAGTGGGAGCAAATATCTCGCGCAATATAAGGGCCGTTGTTGATCTGAACAACGAACGGCATGTTACCCAATTCGGCACGACCCCGCTGTTATGTAAAAAAGAGGTTGTCAGCTGTGAGTATAGAAACAACTCAGACGAATGTGTCGCCGTCATTTCGGTCAGTGGTGCAACCAAACTCCCATCTGTTCACAGTCGATGATGACCCGTACGGGTTCTGGATTGAACATGAAATTCCAATAAAGACAGGAAAATTTCGGTCTTATGTTTCACGCCGAATTCTGCTACACTCGGAGGACGACGTCAAGCGGTAGGTTGAACAAATGTTGAACGAAGGAATCATTGAAGAAACTCAGTCAGTATAACTCACCTGTGCTGCTAGTCGAAAAGCCCAATGACAAATTTCGGTTCTATGTGGATTTCGGCCAAGTAAACACTGTGACTATAAACAAACCAGTCCAAGTTCCGACTGTAGCAGATATTTCTGACCAACTACAAAGCGCGAAAGTATTCTCAGTTGTGGATCTACGATCGCGATATTGGCAAGTACAAATAAAGAACGCCGATCGAGAGAAAACGGCGTTGACAGTCGGCAATAAATAATATCAATTCAAACGAATGCCATTCGGACCATCGGGAACACCATTTACATTCCACCTCTTCATGATGAGCTTACTCGACCGTGTCTCCAATGTGGTGGTGTATGGTGACGATTTGTAGTTTACAATCAAACATCAATCGAACACATATTCCATTTGGAAAACGTCCTGAAAAGAATCCAAGAATCTGTCCTTCGGATTAATGGGTAGAAGTCCCAAATAGAGAAGCCGACAATGACTCTACTTGGACACAAGGTTGGAAACGGATAAGTGAAACCACTTCCTGAGAAGATCCGCAAGTCAAAGGAGTTTGCAGGCTCAACAGCGAAAAGAAAATTAAGACGGTTTCTGGGCTGCACCGCATACTATAGCCGGTTCTTCAAGAATTTTACGAATATCGCTGGACCGTTATACGCCATGCTCAAGAAAGAATATCGTTTCCGATGGACACCAGAAGCCCAAAAAGTCTTCGATAAACTCCAAAGGATCATGACCGAATAATACCTGACACTGAAGTTGCCGGTGATTGGTAAGCGCTTCACAGTTGCAACGGATGCCAGTGACGTTGGTGTGGGAGCCATACTCAAACAAGCAAGTGGAGTAGTTAAATACGCAAGCTGGGTCCTTACTCTAACGGAAAGTAAGTATTCCACCACGGAAAAAGATTGTCGTCTGGGCAGTGCATAAGTGGCGACCATGTCTACGGAGTCAAAGGTTTTATATGGAAACAGACCCAAAACCTCTGGAGTAGAATAAAACCGCCAAGGACCCGAGAGGAAATCTAGCCCGTTGGGCGCTTCGACTGCAGGAGTACGACCTCACGATCAATCATGCTGCAGGTGACAAAAACTGTGTGGCGAATATTTTGTCTCTTCAGGAGGAAACAGATTCCTGACAATGGGATAAGACCCGCACGAATTGGTGAAGGAGCAGCATAAGGATCAACAACTCTTCAATGTGATCGAAGCAAACTCAAAAGGGAAGCAATACCGAACCGTGCAACATGGCACACACATGAAGTTATGAAAATCCGTTTGGAAGTAGCTTTATCTGAATGTCGCTGACATCTTCATGAAACAACAGCCAGGAAGTAGGTGTTCTGTGGTCGTCATCCCGAAACAGCTGTCCCAAATTCTCATCAAAGTAAGTCATAAACTGGCACAAACTGGACGCGCTCGAACCTACGATCTGCTTCGACAGCGGGTAAGTTGACCAAATATGTAGGCTGAAGTTACAAATCAGGTGCTGACATGTGCAAAAATGCAAACTTTTCAATTTAGACTCCCGCCCATCACAATGTTCAGTTCAGTCAATACCAGTATCTGAGATCGGCGAGTTATGGTCCATCGAACTCATGGGTCCATTTCCGATATCCCCTAGAGGACACCAATAAATCGTTGTAGTGACGGAGCACTTAACGCGCTGGATTGAATTTGTAGGAATCGCGGATCGAAAAGTCGCTACGAAAAGCAGAGTTGTGGTTGAGCATATCGTGGCAAATCATGGTGTGCCGCAAGCCATCCTCACGGATCATGGTCCGTGCTTTGAGAGTGATGAATTTCGCACATACCTATAGAAACAACAACGACGAATTATAGAAAACCAACGTGGACGGGACAATACACCCACTTTTACAGCTTCGTCCCACTCAGACAGAAAAGAAATTTAATTCAGAGTCTCACATCACGAGCGCAAAAGATCTGCTCTGACAATGTGATAGATGAGGAACTAACAAAAATTAAGGACGTCCTCAGAGAAAGTGGTTATCCTGAACGGTTC
>UZAN01039968.1:13828-25283 GCA_900618425.1 Echinostoma caproni
CGAACACAGACACATAGAGCTTACCTCTCCCCTCTCCTCTCCTCATCCCAAATGACCCTTTGACCCAGCGTGAAAATGTGTCCCCACTAACGATAAACCCTTATATGATCTGTACAGGCACGATTATGAATCATTCGAAAACGATTGTTCGCCTTCGGACTTGTGTTCTGATGTTACAATGGGATTATTTCGGAATTTGAAACACAAGAGTCTGTAAGAAAAATACATGGTAGCTACAATCCAATACCCCAATTTATGTCAAAATATTTTGTAACGAGGAGAAATCATGACAAATGGGGAAGAGTTGCATAACCGGATGCTCCTCACGTTTAGGTTATTGCACATACGCATTGATTCGGGTCCGCGGATGATGGTCTTTCATGTAACTCCCGCTCAATAGGAGTCCATATATAGTATTTATTCACACAGATCCACTGCAGCTTATTTATGATGTGACCACAGTGTGCATTACACTACCACCGGTCATATTGTGATGGAAGGCGGTACAAGGAGAGTCCTGGCTAGCGACGGAATCAAGAATGGAGCTCATCCGACCAGACTCGCAGACGCAGTGGCGGGAATTGCCTTGTGAGACAATGTTGACTGCCACTCGAAACGAGCGAATCAACAATTACAGCCCGACAGACAGTCTGCAGCTAACGGGAAAGATATCCACCGAATGCCACAACATCGGAGCTGTCGATCAACGCATCTCGCGCAGCGATCGGGTCAAAACAGTCGGAATGGCACGCGGAATAAAAGGCAAGGTACGTGCCAAGGGCGGACCCAAATCAATAAAGAATGACCCACAGAAAGCGGCATGAATCATCCCGCCGCGCGGTTGAGAATCGATTGTATATAATGGAACGCATACACCGTTCGCTTTTTTAATTGGATCCACAGACGTTTTTCCCAGCCAGATCACCTTCTCGCTACAATATAACAAACAGCTGTGGAGCCCTGAAGCCTGAAGCTTTCGATTTCGGGAAACCGAGTTGGCTGACTTTTTACCGGTGTGCCGTAATGACAGTTGTCTTCATCGACAGCTTTGAAACGTTAATAAACTAGCCACAGGAAAACAGCACTCAAAGTGTTGGGAAAATGTTTGAAACACTTGCGGATTACTAACACTTTGGTGTATTTGTCATAAATGTTTGCTAATAAGATTTCGGAATTCTTATACTCCTCAGGGTGTTCTCGACTGTCAGCGGGGACTGTGTTAGAATTGTCGAGTAACCTAACCAAACAAGATGACAATCTGTTCAATTGTTTTAATGGAACACTGAAATCTCAAGGCTAACCAGTTCGTTCTATTCAGTTCAGTAGTTTCATGGAAATTATTATTACGAAATTTATGAATGATGTCAACAGGCGGAAAGTGTAAAAGCCTAAATAAATGAAATCATTAAAGTTTATTGTATTTGAATCCCAAGCACAGCGACATGAATTTACTTGATACGGGATTCTAAAGTGTTTGTATTACGATGATGACGCTAGTTCAGATAGCAATTCCATAAGTAGTGAAGTAGAATACAACTGGTAGTGTGCAAGAATTCAACTATTATGCAAATAGAATGCTATTTATACTGAAGAGAGAGGACATAGGAATCCATATATCAAACGAAGGGTTGACCGGGTTGTTGTAAACCATCTTGATTGATTCGCAGTTCCGACCAATCATCTGAGTTGTGCTATCTTTTTAATGATTGATTGTCCGAGAACAAAACAGTTTACAGGGATCATGCTGGCTTCCTGACTTAGAACAAATGGGTCGTTAACAGTTAATTCACAAGCCGACTGCTCTATGGTCACGCAACCGAATTATTATTACATTCGAATTCACCCATCCGTGTGGCCTCGTAGCTCAGCTGGTAGAGCATGCGCGTACAAAGCGTAGGCGGCGTCCATGCGTGGGCTCAAATCCCACCGAGGCTACTGAACTTTTCACAATCGACATACAAACTTCAAATCTGCCAAACAACTATTTGAACGAATTATTATTATCTGGAACAAAAGATGTTCTTCTATTGAAACTTAATTAGCCACTTATGGTTGGATCATCAAGATCTCCAATCTACAAAATGAATTGAGGCTAGTTTTAGCATTAAATTAACATTTCACCTGACCACCTTGAAAGATGATCGGGTTCACTGGGTTTGAATTGAAGCGTAGGAAATCTCGCAGCAGATTCGGTCTAATTAATTCACTTTGAATACGGTCAAAGTGCTTTTTAAGTGTGAACAAATCGAATATCCTTACGTGGTTCGCTGCATTTGGGGTGAGTTTACCTAAGCCTAGAGATCAAGGTTGAACTACATCGATCGTAGAGAAATCGGTAGATGGTCACGTGTGATGAAGTGAATGTGTGCATATCCAAATATTTTGGTGAATAGATAAAAGAGACAATAGACAACAGTCAATAGATGACAACGCTCACTCACAGAACGGTTCATGTTTTCTCTTTAGGTCTTCCCTGGACAGAAAATCTTTGTGAGTTTGTCTCTTGGACTATTTTGTTGATTGTTTGCGGTGATGCTCGAGATATGCGTCGGTTGGTATGCAACAGTTTACTTAATTATGATTGAAAAGACCTTATGAGTTAGTATTTCCTAAAAGATTCGTGTTCAAATCAAACTTTAATTGATAACTGTAAAACAACACAAGCCAGGTCCATCAGTGAGTATCAAATACGTTCATTGCACTAATAGTATGATAATTTTTATAAACAACTCCTACCCGGTCTAAATTCGAATCGTGCTTAGTCGGTACTAAATGTGTGAATCGTCCGAATTTATTTTGGTTCAGCTATTTTCAGCGGTGTTCCTAATAAGAAACCCTCATGGTACCAAAGCATGTTGTTATTTGCCGGTTAAGTCTTACTTGACAATATATGATAGGCCATCTGGCCGGTGAAAAATTAGGGACATATTGTAAAGTGGATTTGTATTAGGAAATGTCGTAAAACCTGAATTAGTCATTTTTAGTTGTGGCTAACTTACCTATATGGATCAAATAATCAGAGAATGACGCACAATTTCTTCCAAGATATCCACATTTGGATTTGATACCGTGAGTTGGATACACTTTAAATCTTATTTGGTGCAACATACTTTCACACTTTTCTTGGTTGTTTTAACTAATTGAACTTAATTTCAATCAAAAAGCTACTAGTACTACTTCCATTTTTTATGGATAGAGGTGAGAAACAACACTTGTTAAAATGGTACTATTCACGGATAGAAACTCAAACATGTTTATTCGGTACCCCTCTCATAACCAAATATAAGTACATAATTTTGAAATTTGAACACCAAAAAAAGACTTTCATTGCTCATTTAATTTTATTTCGGATTTCGTTAATCTGATGCTGCAGAGACGAAGGTAGGATGGTCACAATAACCCCTTTTGTTAGTGACCATTTTTGTAAAGAATGAAGTTATAGTCTCCAATCATGAAGTCCAGAAATGTGCCCGTTTCGTAGGAGATATAGCTGAAATAGAGTGAAATGGAAACGTGGATGATGGGATATTTTCTGTGTGTCAAGAATTTAGAATTCATATAGCTCTTTAGGTCGAATGGGTGATGCAGCTGTGAAAAGAGCAGTGCTAGCGGTGAGCTCTTTTCACTCAGTCGGCAGAAAGCGCTCTCTGCAAAACCGAAGGTGGTTTCCATGCGTGGGATGGAGTCCCATTCAGGCTACGGACCGTTTATATTTTAAACAAGGAACAATTTAGGAGATAAATGTTATGATGAAAATTGTTGGGAGTTTCTTGATTTGAAATAACAGATAGTGTACTGTGCCTCCTTTCTTTTCTGCTTGGACACAAGAATTGACTAAATACCTCCTAAAACGACATCTGAACAAATATGAAATGGTTATTTAAATCAGACCTGATGTGAAGCTGTTGGAACACTGGCAATAGACAATATACATAACCCTAGTTGTGAGTTCCAGCACCGGAGAGGATAGTCGGTATGTACAACTGATAAATAGCAGTGAGATCCGAACTCCAGTCTAATGCTTCCCGGGTAAGGATTGTCTGAATCATCTGAGAGTTGCGAACGAAGTTCTAAAGAATAATCAATTCCAGTCAACAAAATACATCACACACAACAATATTTGCAAGTAACTTTGGATACTGGCTAATTTAATTAGCCGCCAGGAAGCCGCATCAGGGAGCATAAAAAGATATTGAATAGATCACAAAATATACCGATTATCCTGTTAGAGAAGTCCGAAAGTTGCAAAGAGATTTATTTTATTTGGTACTTGTCATCAGGCAATTACAACAAACAAACACATGGACACAGCATAACATGAAAATTCATAGTATGTGTTTGCACAGGTATTGTGGTGGTTGACGAAGGGGACTGCTTCCAAATGGACCAATCCGCAGTCTCGTTGACCTTAGGCCAAGGCAGCTGTAAAATCATGACAAACTGTTTCTGTGAACACGGCATTGGTCGGTTTAGCCTGATTACGAAGCGAGGCGACCAAGATCCGGTTATAACAAACAATGCTGTGTTCGCACAAATATGGAACAGAGGGTTCAAAGGAATTAATGATTTCACAGCGACAGACGTGTGATTTCCCATCAATCCAATATTGTATTACTAACTCATGGTAATCATCGTCCGAATCATCGATATCAAAATCATCATCATCGTTAGCACCATTATCATCATCATCATGATCATCATCATGCTGTTCACCATCGTCATCATTGCGTTTGTTATGATTTCAAGCGCACAGAATGCGAAAATGATTTCTATTCATCGCAAATGTTATAAAATAAACTTGTAGGTTTAATATCTCTCATCGAGCATTCCGATGTCAGTGATCGCCGTTTGGCATTTGTGAACGGTAAAATACATGAAATTCCAGTGCTAATCAACTATGAATATCTCCGCTCATGTAAAAAAAACATAATGAGTTATTCACCACAGATTTATGGTGACTTGGCACACGTGATCAAACCTATTTATATTTTGGTGCCAGATTATTACTCTACTTAAGCGACAATCTTAGAGGGGACAGGCCGTCTTTGCGGCATTTTCTGATTCCTGTGAAAAAAGGTTTAGTTACAAGCGAATCTTATACGATTAAATAGTTATCTGTTCTTCCCTAAGCATTCCATTTCTGGGCCAACTCTAAACTTAATTATACTTCCAAACGAATCCAAATTCACTGAAAGAAGTCAATATTCTTGTTTTTATGATACGAGTGAGTACACTTGAGGGCACTGGAAAATTGTTACCTAAGTGACGAAAAGCAATAGTGTTTGTTTCACCGGTTGGGAATTAACTGCCATTACCAACAGTCAAAGTTGAGCCCATGTTCGTTGCCGCTACAGATCTGATCTATGTCTATGGAGTCTAGGGATTTGAAATGGAAAGTGTTATCTTTGACCAATGAAGCGCTCACCCTTGTGCATGATAGTTGGTTCAAGCACATCCAAGATGCATGTATTTATAGTTTTGTGTGAAATAATTCATGCATTTTGCGTGTGTATTTTGGAGCTTTTGTCTGATTTTTAATGTCCCAGTGAAACTCTACAATCGTTATCATCATAGAATATCTACGTGACGTGATGATTTAAATTGGTCGAGGAAACGACATCCATTGGAATTCTGAGGGAACAACAGACTGCGAATCGCACTCCATTACTAAAATACAGTAATAGAAAGACATTTTGTGATTAAGACAGATATTGAAAGGAAAAGTTGTGAGCACGTGTAGTATTTTAACTATTCTCGTAGTGTTCATGGAGATTTTGAAGCAGTATTCAATACTAATCGTTGTATATAATTGATTATATTTAAGCAGATGGGTTTAGTCCCACTTATCACTCGCATTTACTTCGACCACCAATGACCCACAGATCCAACCATGGAGATGTCACATTTTCTGAGCCTTCAGTCAAACAGAAAAATGATCTTGTTAAACAATCTAGAATTATCTAAAATTGGCTAACGTGAAAGCATTGATTTGCTTGATAGCAATACCCAGTCTTGCTTTTATCTGAGTGTGTAATGTACACACAGTTAAAGAAGTCACAGCATTCGGTTGACCGAAACCGAAACGATCAACGGAAGTAAATGATAGTATTTGAATCTTTCTTTCACTCATCTACCGCAGGCCCAACTGAATACACTCAAGGTAACCGTGATTTCGACATGTCACCTGAAACCGAGCTTATGTTTGGCTTGGGTTGAAATTTGTGTGGGGTATAGAAAATGGTAGAAGGTATTGTAAAGAATTGCTGTTCAGAGCCAAATTAAAACAGCAACCAGAGAGAGAAAATTTGGACCCGTAGAGACAGTACAAAGGGAAGATAGGAAGCGATAATGATGCTTGGAGTAACGACACGGGTAAGCAAGAGTTTTATTAGGACCGTGTACTAGTAATTAACAGAACTTTTGCAATTTACGTGTACATTTAATGATTTCATTTGCGTGCCATTCTAGGAAGAAACTAAGAAACTAAGCCGATCAAGATAATTCTAGTTACATCATTCGAATTATCTTTCCTGCTGGTTGTATCGGTGGAAACTCGATGTGAATTGCTGGTTCAACGATCAAGTAGCTTCATGCAAAGTTTATAAAACAAAAACACGGTAGTACAGATCTTTCAGCGGCAAATTTGACGTTACTGAAAATTCGGACCCATTAACGTGCAGCATCAAATTAAAGCGAAATTGTCCCCGGGAAGTCTGAATTGAAACTAAACAACTGAGATACCTATTGTTTCTTGACTGTGTTTTTACCTTGTTTTTTGTGATATGAGCCCAAATTTATGTACTATTCAAACATAATTAGCAATAAAACGATTTTGTGTACATGCCCATAAAACCAGTAATTATGCAGAATAAAAATGAACCATCCATATTAAGTCACAGAGGAGAAATAATAATTAACCAAATCACCTTGTTCAGAATAAAGCAATTTATACAGCACGGTAAAATGTGGTCAGAAGTGAAATGGTTATATAGGGTTATATTGAGTTAGCTAACAGAATGTTTGTGATCAATTGTTAAGTGCAAAAATTAGATAACCAATTTTTTGAACGCATCCACCAAAAACTTTGAATCTTTCCAAACTGATCGTCTGCAGTTGTGTTGCGTAAATTCAATCGCAATGATGCAGTTTATTCATGACTCAGTCTTAATTTCGTGCTAAACATAACCCGACTAGGTACAGTTTTTGATTTTGATGAAAGTACCTCTACACTTTTCATCATTACTTTAACAACTTATGAAAGTAAAAATTGAATTGATTCACCATGTTGCTCGAGTGAAGTTCATGGGTGCATAAATTATGAAGAGGCAAATCTTTGTACTGTCCATTATTCACCCAGTGTGCACACAATCAGGCAAATATAAATACTGAAAACAGAGAGTGCTCACCTGTTGAAATCTCGTCCAACAATACAGTGCCAAGCCCGTTGATGATGAGTGTCCATGTATTGCTTCAGTTTTTCCGCTACTCTCTTTGGTGTTTTTAAATCCTGCCATTGTTCTCGGGCCATCTTGAGCACCTCATCGTAGATTTCGCCTTTCATATCAGTCCGTTGTACGACCAACTCAGACATGATGAATTGATTAGACTGTCGTGTAGAACGATTACCAACGAAATGTAAACCATACCTAGAATCCACGCGTTTATACTGCATCCGATCTCAACTTCGCTCATTTTGTGAGCGCTCACGGGTGTGCGTGCGCGTATGTGCATATGCGTACATGTAAGTCGGCATATCAGATGCAGATGTACGAAAACAATGACACGAAGACTGAAAGTATATACGTTGTCCTTTACACGATCGTTATTCATCTAAGATTGGGAGATGAGTTTACATACGCCGGCAGGATCACAGACACTTACAAACACACGTAGATGCACACATACCTACATATCAACACATAACATTCATGAGTGTATCGAGAGAGCGAGTCAGCAAGGAGTATTCCCGATACACCGCGCAAGTCCATGTTGGTTCACGTACCTCTTGAATGCCTGCTTTCCTGCGTACACGTCATCCTGTCTACAGGTGCTCCCGGCAGATTTGGCAAACCGATACATTCACGTGTCTGTGCGGACTACTCATGCAGAACACATAACAGAACTGTGAAACTCCATAATTGAGAGGTGTGCAGCATCGCACGTGCGAGAACAATTGGCTTTGCATTCATAGTCAACAGTTACACACTGTGAGTCACAGTTCAAGCTTGTTTTGCAACGAATGATTAAGCATGGTGAAGTGATTCATTCTTTTAATCTTGTGGACAAACGTCAGTTCGATTTTCTATAACTTAACGTTCAGCTTTTGTTCATAGTTTCTTCCTCTAGTATAGTATAGATGGCAAGATGTTGGAAAAACTCATAATAGTTCTATAGTTCTAAAATCTATGTATAGGAAATAAAATTGAACTGAAATAGTTTCAGTCTGCAGCTGAAATAGTAGTAAGTCATTTTATAGTTTTATGCCTAATAATCAGTGGCGTTGGAGGCGATTTTACGAAAGGTTTTACTCCAATACGATTTATCCCCATAAATCAGCAATATCCTAAATGTTTTTCGCACCGCCAAATAAAAGCTAGGTTTTCCTGAGCAAACTGTTTGGAAATTGACAATTGGATGGAAATGACAGTAACTCACTACTGTTTCACAAGTGTAGCACTGGAAATCAACACAGTGCACCCTCTAGTCATCTATTTTTAATTACTTAATCCACGTATCGTGGCGCAAGTTGAGCCTATTCCTTCCAGTCTTACTTACACCATTTTATCCGTCAATTAAACCAACATATCAGCGAGTACAACTTTCACCCTCATCGGTCAGATAAAACTGGAGGCAAGACTTGTTTTTGTGAACACAAGAAGCATCATGATCACCAAATGTGTTGAATTCAGCCAAATATAAAACGCCAAGTATCTTTATCTATGTGAGCAAGAATCTCGTTACTGACAGGAAAGTTGTTTAACAAGGCACCTCAGTGATATCGATATCCATTTTTTGTACTTTCTTTATTTTAACAAATGCTTCAGTCACTGATAATCAGATAGCTGAGGAACGAGTTGGCCTTTTGCCGTGCATTACCCAGGAGCCAACATCGATCGGTTGTGTTCTGCTCATGTATTCTTACATTTCTATTCTCGTACTGTCTTGTCAACTGTCTCAGCTCCCAACGTAATATGATGCTTTTGGAATTTTCTTTTCTTTTCCTAGCTGTCACGCATGCAGAGGTAAGAGCTCTGGGCTTCAGACTGTTACGCGAAGATAGCGAAACTATGGATCAGAGCCTATGATAGTTAGCTCCATGCAAACAGTAGTCTTTGCAATATGACGAACGGGTTGGCGCTTTTTGGTGCACCATCGTTTGAAAGCGTATGTGATAACTCTGTCTAATTCATCACAGACTTTGTCAGAGTTAGGTTCGTTTTAAACTCACGAGTTAGCTGCCTTTTCTCGTTATCTCTACCAGTGAGCGAGATCTGTATGGCGGTTTCGATCATATGGATGTAATAACTTTTCAGAAATTAAAGAAAATCAGGTTGCGCTCAGTTGAGCTACTTTCAAATGAAGTGATTGGTATGGCACAATATATTTCATGATATATTAAAGGGAATAGATGACCAATGGTTAAGTGAAGAGTATTCCAAGTATTTTTGGGAAAACTACTTAAATTAAAATAAATTATAGAAGAGGTGATACGGATACTTCAATCGAGAAAGAAATTATTGAATAAAAATAATGATCGCCTAATAAATAAAAACATACAAATTACTATTTAAGGAAAATCATTTGAAAAGCTCTTTAACCTTTAAAGATTGTATTTTTCAGAAATGGTTTACAGCATGCATCATTGAGTATTGAAATAGAACCTCAAAACATATACTAAAACGAGTAAATTTATGAAAAACGAATGTTTAAAGTAGGGATCTCTACTCTCCTTTGAATCGGAGCCACTTCTTATCCAAGGTCAGAGTTCCTTCTGCGAATTTCGCCTCCACAATGCCCAAATCAGGATCACGATAACGCAGCATTTTAAGTGAATTTCGTTCACGATTCAGCCAGTGAGAGAAATAGCAGATGATAAAAGCTGTGCAGTACTTCCTAGCATTCGAGTTCACATTTCATTTGCTCTTTACTAGACAAAATTCACCATAGTGTATAAAGTAGTCAACTAGTGGAACAATTTTATCACAATTCTAGGAAGGTGAATATATCAAATCAGATCATTTCTATTGCAAACGAAGATGACCATGTTGCGTATCATTCCGGTAGTAACTAAGGGGATGTTCGAGTGGGCAAGTTCTACTAAATTTTTTTCATTTAAGATATTCTACCATGAACCCCAAATACTACTCAGCGCCTTGGCCGTGGGACATCACAGCTACTGGATCGGATTTATTACGAAGCTCGTTTAGTCGGAAAAAAATAATTTCTTGATAATAAACTAAAGGTACTTTTTAGTCAGTTACTGATTGAGAATGAAGGTTTCCGTTTGGAGTGATCCAACTGTGTGTCCATCCTGCAAAGAACGCTATGCTGTTGATTGATGATGAAGTGTTATAATTGAACGAACCTAGCAGAAATTGACGTCAGTCAGATAAGAAGAGGAGTCAAGATTAGATGCATCAATGAATCCGTCATTATGCTTGGACGTGATTGTTATAATGATTCGATGCATGACAGTATTAACCGTAGATCCTCAATGATGCAATGAGCAAGTTCTATGGAGACCGAGGTTCCCTCGAACTTCACCGGTTCTTTTGAACCGAATCAAATTATTCATATACCTTTGGCATTCAAAGACACAGTGAACAAAATACTCAATACTCGGATAAAGAGAAAAATGAGCACTATTTAATCATCATATCACAGAATACTTGAACTCATTCACGGGCTACGAGAAATTAGATTGTTTCAACGTAATTCTTGGATTGAATACTTCATTTTACCTGAAATATCACTGGCAACAATCTGATCTCTACATTTTCTCCCTTTGTTAATCATCTTCTTTGTCACACTGTTTCTCATTCTTGTTATACTGGTTCACATGCTCGTCCCATCTTCTCATAGACTGAATACATTTTCGCTAGTTTACAGTTCAATATGTGTAACTCAGGATGAAATAAATTAACTACAACTGGTAAGGACAAAACGAATTACGATGAATTTTCACTGGGGTTTAATGAGGTATTTAGTTGAAATAAGTATAATATTCAACCAACAATTGACGTGTTCTTGAATAACGCCCCCCCCTACTTGAGTGTGAGTTGTCATTACGGAAGAATTGATAGAAAATAGTGGTAATATGGTTCAGTAGCATTCCTACAACACAAGGACTTTCTCTGATCCACGACTTGGGGACGCCCCCGGTGGCATTTGGCTTAGCCCATCATAGACTCCAAGTGATCCGCCGTCTCCGGACAATATGGTAATCCTATATGAA
>UZAN01039968.1:26096-46298 GCA_900618425.1 Echinostoma caproni
ATACAAGTACGTACAGTTATGGAACAGCTAAATTATCTGGAACTTTATTCGTATATCAGAATTCTAATAATATGAAAATGACCTTAAAAAATCGCACAAAACACAGCAAAGTATCATTTACATGGTAAATCAACTCCTAACTACTGGCTTACCGGACTGAGTTTCCGTGACAGAGTGATGTGTGGAAATAGAACAGGCAAAAAGGAATCTAAGTGATATATCATAGACATAAACTGAAAATGTGTGTAATAGACCTCACTTTGTGGGCAATCTGATGTTCTTGAAGCAGGCTCACATTTTCACCAGTTCCTGTCAATTGCAACAGTAAAAATTTATAGAAATTAACTTAAACTGTCATTGCATTAATGGGCCCCAGCAATATAACATCCATACAAAGCTGTTAATAGAAACAAATATCCAGTTTCATATCCATTTTGAACGCATTTTGACAAAACCTGGCCGAATAGAAGCTGTTCGGAGATACCAATGATAAACCGTATGTTCATGTATTCATCTGAACATTCTCTTTTCATGAAATCTCGTTAGTACAGTTTCCACATCAGTTGCAGCTACATTTCCATGACGTTTACTGCTAATTAAAGACCTGGGATAGGATTTCCAAATCTGTTCCTCGAACACATTGTATAACCCATGGTCGGTCACACCGCACCCCACCATAACTTCATCCTTGCTCGGTAAATCAGTTCATCCTTACTAGACAGGGTTTTAATCGATCCGGTCCAATCAGTGGTATGTGGTGGCTTAAGCACTAATCAATTTGTAGGGTTCTCACGGAACGCACTGGGTTGGATTCACTGAAAGTTTCAACAGATTCACTTGAATTTACGGCAGATCCACGTGAAGTTAAAACGGTATAGATAGAGTACTTAGAATGAACATTCTCCGCATAAATCGGTGTCCGCGAAAGCTAAAGTGTCATGGAGTTTCGGTCGGCAAATATTTCAGATGCGATAAGTCCGTCTTTGGAGCGGGTGAAGGGATAGGATTTACATACACAGGTTCATTTGTAAAGGGTGGGTGCCATGGGATGGAATTTTGTCAGCAAACTTCAAGCATGCGTCAATATGACGATCGCAGATATTATCCATTATCCATAATGGAACCCCGGAAATACAGACTGTGATCACTGTCAGACCACGACTCAGCAATTTAAAGTCCGTCTTTGAAAAACCAGGAAAATAACAGAGTAGTAAAGGGGTAAAGGGACAACATATTGTTGGATAAAAGCTCCTATCACCGACAAATCAGAAACGAAGTGATACAATCTGCTTATCTGAAAACACAAACCTTTCAGCTTGCGAGCTACAGTCCGGGTATGGAAAGAACATTGAAGGCTACATTCATGAGTAACACCTAAGTACTTCACATGATTGATCCTGTTCATCATCTTTCCATTATTCTGTACATTGTCGGAGCGGGTAGAGGCACAGTTCAACGTAAAAGAAATTTAGGGCATTTTTCGGGACGCATAGACTCCACTTACGCTTAGGTACATGACATGCTCTAACAACTAAGCTGCTAGGCCAAATCGAAAAACACCGAGCATTTCACATTTGAATCACCCGCCCAACGAACAGAGACATATTCATCAAGTAGCATGCAAGCTGGACACCCCTGGCAAGTTGGACTTAGAATCCGCTGGAATCTGTTAATTCTATGAAAGGACCACAAAACAGATCAATGACTTGCTACAGTCATGTGAATTCTACCACAGCTCAGCGCACAGCGATTCGGATGAACCAGCCAAATCCTCACAGGGTGTTCATAAATGTGGTTGATCAGTCGTTCAAGAACCAGGCCACCGGAACCTACTTGGTTTAAGCCAGAGTAAATTCACGTGTTGAATGTTTTCTCTGAAAGACAGAATAAACAATTGCCAGATCTTCCGGTGAGTTTCGAACAGGTTGAGGCCACCAATATGGTCTAAAGAAAATTATGTGAATTTGTCACTGTCACTGAGGGTATTGCGGCAAAACATTTACGGATTGTTTTCTTTATCTATAACTGCATACCCACTTCTGGCAGCGATAAGCTTACAACAAAAATGTTGAGAACATACCAATATGCCGCACATTCAAGCGTTATGTGATCAAGAAGTTCGCCAGTCCCTTCGGAATTTATGTTGTTACAATATTCAATTCTTTCCTATGCACCAGGGTGTCATTTCTTCATTGGCAGTTTAAAAAGTCCCCTAAAGATTATCTAAAACTGCTCACTTCATTTGAGTAGTAAATAACTACATGAGCGGTACCGATACATTTTTCCTTCTAATGAAAACGTTCGTAAATAATGTTCCAATGCTCACTCAGTTATCAAACGCTTTCACGTTTTTTAATTGGTGGTTACTTTGATAATCACCATATTATGAGCGAACATAGCCGTGTTTCCATCGTGAAACTGAATTGAGAAATTCAAGTGTGTATAACTTTTGCACCCTTTCCGTTATTCGGTTAGCTTGGACAATAAGATTGTTGAAAGTCAATTTGTAATAGCCACCCGGATTACAGTAAGCAATGGAAGTGTTTTAAGAGAATCAAGAACCGTGAAAAATATTGTCAAATTAGGAGTTCATAATTAGAGAATTCTTTCCGAAAAACATTCTAATTTTTGAACTTGGAACGTTTTATAATATTGCTTAACTAACCCGTGATTTACCTAGACCACAACACACTGTTATGTAGAATTTTCAGCTGCTGTTCAGTTGCACTCTTACCCACCGAACCTGCGTCAAATAGCATAGTGGGGTAACCACAACGCACAAACCGGTCCACTCACCCTCCTGAATCGCCTGAGTGTGTGTGAGGTGGGGAAAGCTAGCCAGTTTGTGTTGGTTGACCTTTTGCTGTTTGTAAAATGTAAGTCACGGTTGCCAGTCCTTTCAAGATGGACTTAACGGACGGTGACAAAACACACTTGGTCTGGCTGAACGCGCCACGTCTGAGTTTCCGGGAAACGTGCGAAGAAGTTTATCGTCATATTCGTAACAAAACGAAAAGCACACAGCACCTGTGAAAAGCGCAAAGAGTGCAAATCGACCAAGAGTGGAACTAATAGTGTAAAGGAGAATCCGGTGTCTAAGGCGTACTCGAGAAATAAGGTGAAATCGCTTCTGTCTTCAAACGCGCAGTTTAGTTCAGAGAAGAACACATGATGCCGCTTTCTACTTGCATGGTGGATTAACAGAAAAGATTAATTTTCTAGTTTGCGAAAGGAGTACTGGGGGTTTGAAGACAGAATGAGCTTCACATTATTTCTCAACTAATCCTGAGACACCGGATTCTTCTTTAAGTCAAGTCAAAAATGAAACCGAATTTCCACACACACAGGATAGTTGATTGAACGGTTCACTGTTAGACGCGCATCCTGGTATTCACTATACTAAACAGCAGTAATTCGCTCCAACAGGTCTTGCTCATTTTTGGCCGTTGAAAGAAACCGCCGAGCGCATCCTTTTGCGAACTAATCACAAGTGAGTCGCGTGTCACAATACTCCTCCCTCCGGCGGAATTGAACTCTGCTTGAAGCGGGCAATGATGTCTTTCTTTTGTGAATTACATTCCGATTATTCCTGATTTCTGATTGGGGTATCCTAATTGTGTATTGTGAAATGTTGGTAAAACACCTGGGTTAAGTTAAATTTTAATTCAAACGTTTTCTGTACAATAGAAAAAAGCTGTATTACTGAAAAAGGTTCAGTGTGTCTTTCAGAACAATCAACAGAAAAAGAGTTCCTTGTGATGAAATCAGTGCTCTTCATCTCCTGCGATCGTTGGATCTGTGGATCACGTTATATTCTTCAGTCACTTATTTTATGCTGGGCTTTGAAGCTTCAACTGTTTTAACAGTTTCATCGTGGAAAGAGTTAGTGGTTACAGTTACGAGCCTGTTGTGTCAATCTTTCTTCCAATCCTGGCGAATTTACGGATAAAATCACTGACAATAATGAGCGTTAACCAAGATCTTCGCTGACATATTCGTTCACTTTACAAGGAAACTTTAGTGGGCTGGATTTGGTTTTCTGATTTGATCCTTTTCTCGTTCATTCTCTTCAATTCCTATTATTCTTCATATTGAAAAAGCACTTGCTCCCTCTACTTCCTACAGTCATGATAAAGTGCCAAAATGAAAAACAACGGTCCACCTGACTATTTACTTACCCGAATTCGACTTCGTATTCCAACCTATGTATGCGTGCGCAGCATAATATGAATCCATTCAGTCTCAATTCTTTCAGTCGATGCCTGTGTATTCAGTATCATGTTCAACGTACTTAGAAAAAAGAGTTAGGATGCATGTATGGACGAAATTACTTGCCCACTCGGTTTTCATTTCCCGAGTGACTGTTTACTCGGTTGTCCGTTATGTTTTTTCCTTCCATACTGGTATCTAAGCGTACAGAATTGTGCTTATGAGTTTTCAAATCAAACTAGATGTATTAGGACCACTTGAAGTTTGTGAAGAGCACCAAGCAGTTTTCCAGTCACGTGTTCATTCTTCAATTGAAATTGATTTTAATATGGGCAGAAGCAAACATTTGCTGCCTCCATCCTTTCAGTTCGAAATGAATGCAATGCACCACCAAGGATACAAGTGAATAAAGATAAAGGAGACCGACTTACGTTCCATCAACATATCCTGTTAAATCTTCAGATTCCTAAAACTTTGGCTTCGATAAGGTGGCTCTTTTAGTTCAGTCAGTCATTTCCGAGCATGTGACAGGTTTATTGGCAAGAAAACTCGTGATGAAGAACACTGCCCTTATCACAAAATCTTGTAGACTGTATAAATACTTGAGAGTGCTCCAAATTTCAAATTCTCTCCGAAACTATATTGACAGTGCAGGCCCATCTAAGTTAATCGGATGATCATTACCACCAGCCTTAATGAATAACTCTTGTATTCGAAATTTCCCCACAGCACAATCTAACCTGCTGAAAATTTACCCTATGGATTTCAAAAGCCATCCTGGAATTCAGTTGAGTTGTTGTTTAGCGACATCAAACCACTGGATTGGTCAGTCGAAAACCCAGATTCAGATCTTATTGAGCGTATTCGAGACATCTTGGATAAGCAGACATATTCGGAGGAATTCGGTTTCAAAGCTGATGCGGGGCTGATTTAGGCGTTTATCGGCGAATGAGAAAAGTGGAGTTGAATGTTCTAATCGAGTTGATTCAAAGCATAACAAAACATGGTTTCAACGTTTGCAATGGTGAAGAGATCCAAGTCTATTCTATCAGCCTTAATATTATTTCGCGCTCTCTCAATGGTAGTAATGATGGTAACAACCCACTGATTCATGATTGCTGGTAAACAAAGGTTTAAGGCAGTCGTTCCAATATCAGGTCAAAAAAGCATGAGATCTGAGTAGATCATTATGACTAACTGACACACGGAAAGACGGCTTTGGAGTGCAGCTGAATTCCACCACGCACGTCTCCGTGCGATTTCAAGTTCAATGTGACAGTCAAATATGTGTTGAGACGCGGAGTTTCAGTTTAAGCGACTGTTTCGCTGCGTACGATTTCTGAAAAGGAGTCGTCTACAATCGATAGAATATGCTAACATACCAATCTGAACGAAAAATTTAGTGTCACGTGGATAACTGGAGTGGGTCGCATTTTGGCACCAAATTGTTCGCCTATGATGATTTTAAGTATTAACTAGATTTATGAGTTGAAGTCTTACTTCAAGGTGCATAATGATGGGGGACGACCGAATGTAAGAGAAACGCACGGAGTGAATGTGACCTTCAGTCAGATAGTCAATGTATATTATGAACAAAGAAGCAAGCTTAAAACACTATCATATATATGTCTTTACAGATACGGAACCAAAACTTCCGTGGAATTAACGCAAACGTTAGGAGCAGAAAAGAGATAAATAGGAAAATTTTGTGAAAACAAGGGCAAATTGACCCCACTGACTTTGGTTCGATGCCACATCCCACAGACGGAAAACGTGTGCATTTAGATCTCCTGCCAGAACCACGATACTCCTCTTGGGTGCTTTGAGAAGATTATCTAGGCTGTGATAAAAGGCATATTTGACTGTATCCAGGCTACAGTCTGTGGCAGCATATGCTGGATCTAACATAAAAAACTATTTACACGGAAAGACAGCTGAAATTTAGTACTGCGTGTTGTGTACGTTTTCTATGATCAAATTGAGCCACGGAACGAAACGCATGGTCAGAAATTCCAAGTCCAATGAAGTAGGTTTGCCGATTCTTAACTGCTTTTACTAAATCTGTTGCGCCATTCGTGAATCAGCAAGCAGCAGCTAACAATAATAATGAAAGCTGGATTAATATCCGCTTTTTTCGGTCATTTATCAGGTGATTTTCACAAATTCGTAAGGTAAATGAGAATATCTGTGCACTGTTTTATAATTTAGAGAAAAACGCAATCCTTCTTATCCTAGAAGACTGTGAGCATGTTAAGGTGGATTAAAAGGTCTTCAAATAGTGCATTTAGTGGGGAATTAATCAGTCATAAAATGTTGATGTCCCTCGATATCAGTCAAATGTTGACACGTGAACACGTGCAATAATTTGATTGCTAAGGGAGTTCCGATTTGAAGCTTCAACTAATCACGCCACGTGCCTGTTTTCCGATTTGATTTTTGCTGACGTAGGGAACTCTTCTGTCTTGTGGAATATTGCATTTTATTACGTTTCTCCTTTTACGGGTTTCAGGCATGCATTGGCATTAATGCAGATGAGAACTATCCCTGTTTGGCGCGTGCAGTGTTTCCCTGTGTCTTCGCACCCGTGTTTACACACATGCACACAGTCATCGACAAGTCTCCGGGATGAAGAAACACAGGAAACGTGTAAAGTGGAAATTTTGCTCTCAACTTATGTTTTTTTGTAAACATGCCACTGCGTGAAAATTCAATCAGACTCCAAGAAAGCAAAAAATGTCTATATGATCCGAGTTATTTCCTACTCTCCTCTTCTCGAATCTAATGTTTTAATCACGGATAGAAGTATGGGCTAGAGTCAAATAATTAGTTTCTCACCGTTGACGAAGTCAAACCAACATGATGAGTTGCATAAAAAAGACTAGCAAGTTAATTGTGTTGTGTTACTTACCCCTCAAGAGTGCATTCTTAGCATTGTGCCGGATGGGGAATTTTACCAGCAAACAAAATGTTAAAGACGAAGATAAAGGAAAATACATAGTTCCACAGGAGGAACAACTTCAAGTCAGCTGATTATTCTTGTAAGCTCGGGATTCACTGAGACCTTCCATATCAAACTCTTAGTTAGCAGGAATTGGAGTACTTTCTCACAATAAGTGTATTCAAATCGAGAGTGCTGGAATTCCATTGATGCGTGTTGTTGATTTAATATATCCACAAACCAATCAGGCACGAACTGGGCAAAGTTGCAGGAGGAACGTATCGCACTGATGGGGTAGAATGCAATCGTGTACGAGGCGAGTGACGGTAGATTGATCTATATATGTTCATATCTTAATATTGGCACAAAAACCGATTTGCTTTGTCTTGAAAAAGTTTTGTCAACATGAAATGGCCACATAAGATCTAAGAATCAATTAAACTCAAAGTGGTTCACGTGGTACACCTCGGAGATATAGTAATCGCTAATACACAATCCAAAGCACTTGCGCGGCGCGAGTTTTTCTCTCTTGGCACATGAGAACAGGATGTTACTAAATTAAAATGAACTAATGGTTAACTTGGAGGAAGGCAATAAATTGAAAACAAACGATGCAGGAGATCGGGAATAAGTGAAATGAAAATTTATGTGACCGCTTGGCTGTGGCTAAAAGGAACCACACCTATTTCCAGGATTGCCAAATTCGGCTGTTAGGTGGGAACAGCGTGTTTGAATTAGTATCATTCCCGGTACTATGATATTTATGTTCCACGCCCCTGAGTCTCTTTAGATTGTTTCACTTTAGGATGCAGGTTGGGGTATGAGTAAACAGCCAATTTATTGTTTTTACCCTTAGACTTTATGCGTACGAACATTCTTTTTAATATCTGATGGTTGCCTATTTCGTACGTCTATTCTATCTGTCACCTGCGAGATTTTAATTCAGGAAAGGGAGATTTAGCCTGTTGCGAGTTGATTCCATCAGAGAAGGAAACCTGTTGAGGTCGCATTGGCAGTACGATAACATACGATGGAAAGAGGGTATGCACACCCGATGATGTGACTTCCAGTAGATCTTTGAGGAGATCATTATATTGCAGCGATCAGAGTTTTTAGTGCTTTTTGTGAATTAGCGGTAACCTCTTATCATGAACATACGCGCCAATATGTTTTCCCGTTTTGGGAAATCTATCAATGTCTTTAATTGGAAGCAATATGAAAATAAAATATCATCTTGACAAAAATAATCACTCATCACAAAAAGAGAGCCATCGATGTGAGGAATAAGTTGTATGGTGCAAATGCATCCGCGAATGTAGAGATTTCCGATGTTGAATACGTCCGTGGGTTGTAGATGCTGGATGCCACACGAAGGCAGGAAATGTGTACAGCAAACTTGGTTGGCATTCAGTCGCAACATGCACCGGGAAAAGTGATTTTGACTGGATTGTAGTTAATTGGCCAAACCTGGTTTAGAATTAGTCCAGCAAGATTCTTTTGGTCACCTCGATGGTTTAGGTGGTCTGGTTTAGAGAACTTCACTATCGCCTATGGTATAATTACGTTTTGGTTTGAACTGATCATTCTTATTGGCGAGTATTTCTGTGGCATTTCACGCAGTTTTCTGGGAGAACAAAGCACATTCGGTGAGAGCACTGTGAGAATGATCATAATTTGGATATTACCTCGGTGTAGACCACATTACCACCCTCTCCACGTTTCATAACGATTCCCAGTTGATCAAGTAACTTCCTCAATTTATTTCTGACTCCATATGAGAAAATGCTAAGGTCCTTGTACATGCTTTAGAAAAAAACATGATAAAATCCGCTAGTGACTTTGAAAGATTGGGAGATCACTTGAGTAACAAAAATATTTGATTTCAAACATAAAAGTTCCCACACAATATTATTCGAGGGTCAACATACTGTTACGGCTTTCGTGGATATCTTTTATTGCATATCTACGGCTACCAATTACAAACAGCATCATAGGGATCTGTTGGTAGTTTGACAGTTTGCACGAGTTGAACCACGATGAAAGACAAAGATGATAGTAGGATTATTCGCCACGTTGTCAAACACAATCACGAGAAAATAGCAATTCAAAACAAATTAGTCATGTGCGAAAAATAAATCGGTACTGCATTTTGAATTGTAAATAAATGAATTCTGTGACCTTGTTAATTTTAGCTCACTGAACGTGCCACGCGTGGTATCAGTTCATAGAGTTAGAATATTAGTATTCAGTAGTGATTGTGACTAACCACTATTGCTAAATTCATGATCATGGATAAGCATCCATTCATTCACTTAAAAATGCACTCGAGAAGCCACAGTCTGGAGTTCCGTTCGGTAGCGCACATCCGCTTTTCCACCTGGAGTCCCGTATAGGGGGAGCGAGTGTTCCCATAATGACGACTCTCCGAAACGGAGTTGACCGAAGTTGCCGATTCACATTTGTATATATTTAGTCTTCAGCGTTAGTCAGTTCGCTAAGGGCTCGACCAATTGAAAACAGGCGCATTGTAAAATCGGTCAACTTCAACTGAAGCATCCCACAGGATAAGACCCTCCGTGCAGGTTCAGTGTCCAAATTTTATTTCAAACACGGGGAATTATACCTGAAGGTGAAGTTTGAAGAACGGTTAACTGTACTCAATATACAATTGGGTCATGATAGAATTCCAGCTCGTGAACAATTACCTGCTGAACGCGATTTATCAACAATTGGGAGAGATTAATTAGATCCTGCGTCTAAAGCAACTGTTATTATCCTATTTTACCCCGTATCATTGTGTTACGTTTTCCTCAGCTCCAGGATCGACTTATTCGTAAGTGGGTCAGATATTGGAGTATGCCTATAGTCCACATTCTGAGAACCCCGACATGCGTGTATGTGTAAATCCAAGGAAGTTGTACGTAAGGCTCACCAACGCACGTTATTTCGAACAACCGTCACAAAGCGAGCAACATATGAATGGTATGATCATATCAGATTATCCAACTTGCAGGTATCCTTGGTATAGTAAAACAAGATACATACTTGTTTAGGTTGTTGACCATCAATAACCCTAACAATATGAAACATATGTGGGCACTATTGGTAACGTGTTGCATGTTACGATCTCATTGCTTCGGAGATAGTGTGTGTGAATCATCCTCCTGATTTCTAAATTTCCGGCTTCATTGTACTGAACGGCAGCCTTTGACTAACTGGTTCCAGTATATTTTCTACTCACTCTAAGTGAGTAAAGCAAATAAAGTAAAATACAAAATGAATTTTCATCCAAATGTCGGTAAATTACCATAGTTTTCTGAAGGAATCTATACCAATCATTATTGTGATAAGTCATTTTGTAAAACAATGTTCGATCGAAATTTGTAATTAACAAAACGGTGGACGAAAATAGCTTTTTAAGATTCTTGTGGTTACAACTTGAATATGTATAATGTACTCAGTTAAATGTTTAGACAAAATTCTTCAGATACATTGCAATACTCATATAGCAGTTAATGTGCTTGAGTGAATACGCAGATGTTGAGGGCGAGGGCGAGAGAGGGTTTCTGGTCACTAAAACGGAGTGGAAATCAGCCCCAACAGGTTGACAGAAAACTGGACTAACTACGTGAACAGTTTCCCGAAAGTGATGCGAACATATCTGGAGAAGTGTGATAAATGAGTGAACATGAACAGCACACATCCACAGTCTAGTCACAACTTTCCCAATGTGAATTTTGAAACAAATCCTAGCCGGAGAAGAAAGCAGATCCGGTGGCTTCAATGGTTTTGGAAGTGGAATTTGCTAAGTATTTAAATTGAAAGAGGACAGAACTGACAATTGACTTTTTGTGACGTGTCAGATCGTTTGAACATACTTTCCCACCAATTACGCACATGGAAGTTTAGTGAGAATAAGGTATGGAAGAAAATACCCGCAACTGGGCGCTGTGGTATGTTATAAATAATAACTCAGTTGTCTACTATCAGCCATGTTCCCTTTCGGCATAGGCAGGCGTCCTGTGCTTGGTCCAATGGAGAGGGGACTGAATAGTGGTCAAGCATCCCAAGATGTGTTAGCCAACGCAACTGTTTTAGTAGTAAGAGTTGCGTGATATTAAACATTAAATCCGCTTTAAAATAGCTTGCTGCAGAATCATATCATTCAGTAAAATGTTGGTTATTACTCATCTATTGTTACAGTATTAAGGAATATCGAAATAAAGCAAAGGTATGTGTCAATAAGCACACTTTCATCCATCTTCGGGTAATTGAATCTAGTGAAATCTCATGTCCTCTACAGATTACCATTTTAACTCTCAGCCGTTTTGTGTATTTTTGTTCAAGAAGTAATTAGTGCTTCTGACAGAGCATTCATCCTACTTGATCGAAATATCCAACATGAAGTGCATTCAATTGACGATATATTTGGGAAGCATCAGCTTTGATTATCATATCGAATAAAGCGCATCAGTTTCGCCTATGGAGGAAAATCACAGAGGAAAATCCTGCGAAATTTTGAACTAACTGGGTTTGAGTTGTGTCAATTAGCCCGCACCGAGGAATTCCAGAGTCAGACACGTACGTTTTCCTGATGTTGTCTTTGATGACAGTGAGATAGCGTTAAACCTCACGTTAAGAAAGACAGAATGTTAGCTTCCTGTTAAGATTTACTGAAAGCATAACAATGATCCAAGTCTACCACAAAGCTAATGGGGTATATTTTCTAATAAATACCTCCTCAGCTGGACTTAGACTTATCCTACAAAAGCAAACAAGGATCTTTGCATACATAGTCAGAACGGTTTGGTTGTGGTTCTATATAAACTGCATTCAAATTTAAAGATAAAACAATGTGAAAACTAGTTTTGAAATGTGTGAAAGTATGAATGTCAATGAACATTATTCACCAAAATATATTGGTATATTTTTTACAACTGTCATTTAGTGTAAACGTTTGTGGATAACCTCTCTTGTTATGCCTATCACACGAGCAAACTGACGCTATTCTCAAGCGCTCAAACGGTAAAGGTTAGCAACTTCTCACTGTGAAGGACGTGTGTTCGAAGCATTACCCATCGTTTTCTGTGTTCATGAGAGCACTCTGATTGACCGCCTCCCTCTGCCGGAAATAGTGTCATTTTATATTCAATAAAGGAAAATAAAATAAAAGACGGAGAATATATGAAAGATGAATTTAAATTTTTACTGTCGGACGATCGACCATCCAAAGTACGTTATTCCATCAAGGAAATGGTTAAACGTTGTGATTCAATGCCACCAAATCAGAGGACATTTGACACTCTTCTGAAGCATCCATCATTCTAAGTAGGTTTTAACAATCGATGTAAAAAGCTTTAAAAACGAGAGAGGCCTACAGATTTGAAAAGGAATATGGTCTAAACCAAACCTTCAGCAGATTTCTAAACTGATCAGCTGACAAAACTGTAGAACTGAAACTCGTAAATTGCCGTCAAATGAAGGAATCTTATACAATATATAGTACAATTTTCCGGCAGTTTGCATGAAAATATTATAAAAGAGATTCGGAATCAATTGCCTTTAATAGTAGACCTGAAGCGCTTGGAGCCTGTAGGCAGTGTTAAAAACAGATAACTAAGATACGAATATTCCCCCGAGGTAGATGGGCTTGATGAGCAGGCTTGGCTATTCAATTTTGCAATCACAGAACATGTACCGTAACCCAAAGCGTTAGTTATCTGTACCAATAATACCTTCGTGTTATCAAAGCAAAGATCAAGAAATATTAATCGAGGTAGTCGATTTCAGCCTCAGGGGATAAATTTCCATAAAATAGAAAGCACATGTTTGAATTTGCCGGTCATCACAAACATTTTCATCGCATTTAAATTCCAAAAATCTTTAGAAAGATTTAGTTTACCAAAATACCTGACTGAAGTAGTTTTATAAATCAAATAAATATCTTGTCCTATCACCATGTGTTTGAAAATTCTTCGATTGGGTGTACCGAGTTTTCAATAGATGCGAGAATCCAAACGCATCTCCAGCATATAAATAGCATTTTACTCGATGATTATCCATTATTATTTTACTTCTTATATTGAAATAAATTCAGTTTTTTCGTATGCACTCGTTTATGCCACCACTCCTATTGCTTATAAACCATCCAACTTAAACTGGGGTTGCAGTGCGCAACTCTGTGAACCAATGTAGCATAGGTGGAAAATGTGGCACACAAGACGGCGGTTGAACAGAATTCTTTTTAGATGCATACGATTGTAGGTGGTAGGTATTCTGTGTACTATCAAAGTGAATTGAAGCACATCCGTAAACAAATACGGTACGCTTCTATGCACCAGATTATTGCTGTTGGTAGTCGAAAAAGTAGCTTTGATCACCATGAAGGGTCACTTATTTCACGTGGTAGCGGTGAGCATGAATAATCTAACGTTAGTTGCAAAACAAACGGTGTTTAGTATTTCGCTGCATTTATGAAATGTATAGCGCAGTGTGTGGGTATCTTCATCAAAGAACAAATATGAATTATTGGTGTTCAAGCGTGAATAGAAACCCTGAACTATACACGAGCCAAGAAATTTCAAGGGGCAAATGACGGATACCCACAAACAAGGCACCTTATTCCGAGAAAAACAGAAATCACGCGATTCTAGCAAAATACGGTATCCCAATACTTATCGATTATTTCGGTGTTCTCAGGACCTTGCCTTTACGATTGCAGCAAAATCCGACGCATACGTGCACGAAACACTTGGATCAAATATATGCGAAGATCGACACCTCGTCGGCGAAGATATATACACCCTGACTCACGACTGCGTTGCATAGCCCACCTTTGAATTCGCGACGAATACACCTACAGGCAATCCCGATTTAACGAACTGTCTACATATATGTGTGTATATAAATGAAAAACGGTAAATTGTTTGCTCACATATAAATGAAACAGATAGTTGTACACAGTGCGTATGGATCATCGAATCACAATACACAATACCGATATGAATAAAGAAATGCAAACCCAAGCCATTCACGTGGCCTCGTACGCGCTGGATCGATTTCAACAACCAATCGACGTAGCAGGTTATGTCAAGCAATATTTTGACAGGAAATTCTATCCGGCTTGGCACTGTATAGTTGGCAAACAATTTGGCAGGTAAGTTAATACTAGAGATTGCAAAAATCGCCGACTCACAGTTGTTTCAGTTATCAAATTGAAAGCTTCATAAATTTTTCCTTCCTTGATGATTCAGTCTTGTTGTACAAATTGGGATGATAAGAAAACATCGGTGCTGGAATCATTGTTAATACTGAAATCCGGTAATCCACGTACCGAATGGCTGGGTTTGAAGAAATTCCTTCATCTTTTTCATAAAACCAATCATCCACATCATCTCCGAATCCGAGTGATTTTTCGTAAGATTGTAATAAAATCTCGCTATCCATTTTTCTTTTCCTTTCCTCTTTGAGTAAAATCGTATAAATTTGCAATATAATTTATGTCAGGCGGTAATTTCGTCAATTAAAAATTATCGAACATGTATATCAAGTTTATTTGGGAATTCAGTTTTGTGAAAAAGACGATTAAGATTCTGTGAAACACGTTACGAAAGAACGAAAGCAATTCAATCAAATTATTGTACCTGTGTACTGAACGTGTACGTCGTGGGCCGTATAGCTCAGTGGTAAAGGATTTCTAAACCAGGAAATATGTCCGAAAATACTATTCAAAAACGACTCCAGTGAGCTTTGTCGATCATTTCTTAATTTGTTTCACCACAAATATAACTTCATCAGTATAGAAACACATATATCGGCTACACATGGTTGCAACAACCCAACGCACACAGGATGAGATCACGCAACAGGCAAAACCAATACGAAATCCAAGTACTCCTTTGGACAAGCGTAATGTAGAACATAAAAAATAATAACAAATAATGACTCTAAATTACAACCCGTGAGAAGAAAAAACAAGTTCTTGGGTTTTATCTGAGACGATATCAGGGGCAGTCTGGATAACCATGAGACTCATTATTGTTTTAGGATATCTTGTCATAGTGTTCTGCCTTAAAAAAACACGGTTTTCAACTAAGAACACAAAATGCGTGCGCTTACTCCTATGTTTGTTTGTGCGTGTGTGAACCAACCACTTACCGGGAATATGTTTAACTGCTGCAGAGGAACCTCAGCTTATGCTCTCTACAATCTCCCATTGGCATGGATAAAAAATAATTTGGAAGCAGAGTTTACTCGTGACGAATCAGTGTGCCTCACTGAATAGATGACTTAAAAAGAGTTATATCCGGTTATATGAATATCTTCAGCATTAATTTCAGAAACCAGGACGCTGAAGGTGTTCAAATTGTAAAGGAATGTGGAAAAAACTGACAATCGTCGATTCTGCCTTTTTACAAAGTTGTGTCTGGCGGTGGCAGAGAAAACTAGGTTTATACCTCAGGACAAAAAGAACGTTCCCTCTCGTTCTGCATTATCTGCATAGTGCGGAATCCAAATGGAGATGAGTTTGGGGGAAAAGTGGCAATATGGGGGATGCGCCACCCCTTATAAGAACAGAATGTCAACGAAGGTGATTGAATCATTCATTCACGCTAGGATACATTTGAGAATAAAAACGAATAATTTTAGGCCAAAAATATACTGACAAACTCAAAGCAGTAACAGAGAGGCAATGAGGTGAAATAAACGTTGTTTTAAGGTTGAGGAACCAGACAAGTGCTACATGAAATAAATTCAAAATGTTTCGTTTGATTAGAAGATGTTCCAAGGAGCCAAGAGGTTAAAGGATAATGAGTGAAGGGTAAATCAATTTGGGAGGCTTAAACATGGTCCGCATTACGATTGGAGTCAAATAGCGCCAAAATTATTCCATTAGCTTCGGCTATTAGCCATAGAAAATGGATTTATTTTGAGCTCGAAAGGGAACAGGTTAGTTCAATGACTGGTCTGTTGTGGACTTTGAATATCCATGTTAGTGAGTTGGCAGTTGGAATCAACTTCCATTAAACGATCATTAGTTGCAAGTAGAAGACTAACAAAATTGGGATCACTGCTATTAGGAGTAAAGTAAACCGAACTAGAGTAGCCCTTCAGTGTGATACAGCAAAATGGAAACTTCAACCAAATTGGGTGTAATTTCTGGTTTGCTAGTTCAAAGAGTGGGAGTGAGGGAGACAAGGAGCGGTTGTGAGCGATGGATGGATGTATATGCAGATACTCACTTTCAAAAAAATGGCATTTTGCAAAAGTTGTTGGGTAAAGTCTACTGCAAGGAAGATCCGGAGTTCGATCAAAAAGAGATCAAATACTGTCGAGAAATTGATTCACAAATTTGATTGTACTTCCAAAATTAAAAGTGAATGTGAGCACATCACTTGAATGAATCTGAGCTATTGCGTTCTTTACGATAGTTTTCAGTGTAAATCTATTGACGAAATCACAATCTAAAGAGGGATATTGACGTAACCTGAGCCACAAGATTCTAGCACATAGACGGTGGCACTAATCACAAAAAACAGATAAAATTTTACGACCCTGGAATTTGATTCGAATAGTTATACCATAGAATTAGAATCCGGCCTCTTTATTATCAACTATTCTCCTTTCGGCTCTTATAACTACGCTGCTTGATGTGGCGCTTAAAAGCGACTAAAATTAGATCCAATAATTTTATGTTTTTATATTCTACCAAGTTTCTTTGCGTTTGGTAATGTTCTGCACTTGTCTATAAAACTACCCTTCCCTGGGCAACGGTTCACAATTGCTGTTAGGGTTATACTTTTCTACCACCTTGGTCTCGCGTTTCTTACAAATGATGAATTTATTGCTGACTCTATAAATCTATGAAAGATGTGCTTATATCACTGTCCATTTTGTTTACTGCAGATTAGACTTCACTCCACGAGTTAGTTTCTCGTTCTGTTTACGACCGGGAGCGTTACGGAGAATGAAACGAGGTAATAATGAGAACGAAAAAGAATAACTTCTATCAAAAGTGCGAGACACTGAGAAAAAGAACGATCACACCGCAGGACACAAAAACGTCAAGGGCCATTGGCTGGTATGGTTACTTGTGGAGTGGAAGAGACCGTGTATGATAACACATCGTCGGAATAAGGGGAAATTAGTCGTGCTGTTTAAGATTTAACCGGTGGTGAGCATGTGTCCGCAATTGAGAGCTACCATGGAAGTTTCTTGCCTTAGTGGCAGCATTCACACTTTAAATGTCAGTAAAATTTATTGGGATGGTTTAACGACTTTCCACTGGGGTTTTTATAAAGACCATGTATATCACCAGGTGATACAATAAATATAATTTTAAATACTGGTTATTAAGATGCTAAATCCGCATCGCATCTATCAGGGCGAAATCATGGCAAAAGGAAAATATGATTAAGAATGGACTACATGTTATCTCCATTTAAATGTTTAACATTCTGGGGATTGAGAAGTAATGCATTTCAAAACAACCACATGTCGAATTTGATCTTTTTCCCTACAAGCTCATTCAGAATGAATGGATTTATCTGTAGACAAATAAAACTGCAGAAAAACCGGTAAATCCTTCACGTTTAGATGAGCTCAATCACTTTGAGGTTACCACTTGTGAAACTACGGATTTATTATCCCAGTAACGATTATTCAACCGTAGCGTTTCATGTAGAATTGTGAATAGAAGTATCACTCAGAGGTTTGAAAAACACAGCAAAGGTTCATAATATTGCCGCTCCATTCCAAGAACTTGCAATGAAATCAAATAACATGTATGCACCCCCTACCACTGCATTCAAGGCATGCAGTCCTCAGGAACCCACTGTTGGATACGTTGATGCTTGAATGATGAAAAACAGGGTAGCAGTATGCTAAAAACCCTTTTGAGGTTGTACAGTTTCGTACACATTCAGTCATACATAAGCCGATTGTCGGCCGGGTAAGACCCCCTGTTGTCTTAACTCGGGTTGTCTCGCGACCTTTAGTCTCTTCATTCTTATCATTTTACCGTATACCATGCAGATGGAGAGAAACGATGCAGTCAGAAAACGGCTGCCTGCCGGCGAAATGTGAGAACATTCGGGCGTGTAGGTCCAATATCCAGGCGAAAGCCTTGCACTGAGCGGCCGAATTGCATTAGACTGGGTTCAAAGCCTGCATCAGATATATGCAGCGTTTCACAGAAAAGTAAGCAAAACATGTTGCAAGTATAATGATTCCATATCTAAGGTAAGGATGTTCTCCCCTGGCATCTCTAAATCGGAAAAGACACTATTTTCAAATGTCTTAGTCTGTGATGGAGATCATAAAGGAGGAACATGCAGCAAATAGCGACAAACCGTGGCGCTGTGCTGCAGCCAACTTGAAGAATTAGTAATCCTCCCCCCCTTGGTTGCAGTCACACGGTTCATTTAAGGATTCCATGCAACTAGCATGGGACATGGAGATAAAAGGCTTCCATTTTGATTTCTAAGCGATTGGTTTCATTGGGTAGTAATGCACAACAATGTCCGCCAAGTTCTGTATGTACTTTAAAACACAGCAGCTCTTCTGCAGAACATCCAATTTAGCAACATGTGGCTTCGAATTTCACCACGAATACGATAGTTCTTGTACAACCAACTTATGTTAAGTTTCCATTTGACAGCCCGAGCCCGATCCGGAAACCTAGCAAAAGACCAAAATGCCAGACACAAGTGGTCACAAGTGGATGCACACGGCTGAACTGAGCGCGACGACAAAAGCAACATTGAAGCCCCTGCTACCTCGAAGTCCACACATACCCAGTGACCTCCTTTATCTGCTTCTTCAAGGATAACAGCTCTGCCTGCCAGCTCGCCACTGCCAAAAAACTCTATAACCCCCATAACTCCGGCCACTCTTGTGGAAGTTGCCCCTTCGTATGCAGATGTCATTTCCACTCCACTTAGAAAAGCAGCTCCTGCAGCTGCATCACAGCAAAAGCACCCGAAAAAAGGGCAGGGATTTCGTCTGCTGCATCGCCCTCACGGACAGACTCGACTCCTTTGTCCACGACGTCCAGGCACGGTGCGTGTAACATATCACGGACAGTTGAGAGTTGCTCCCGCGATTCGAAGGAACCTATGCACCAGAGGAAGCTCCCTCCGAGATNTCCGGAGGCCTAGGCCACCGCTGCCCAGGATCGCCTGGACCGCGATCTGCAGCTGCTGAGGCCGCACATGGTTACCTTGTTTGATGGTGACGAGGTGGAACCAGCGGCATCGATCAGAGTAAAAGCGGCATTTAGGGTTGGAAAACCCCGCCAGGATAATTCTCCACGACCACTGAAAGTGGTTCTTCGAGCAGAAAGTGAGGCCAAAGTGATAATCCAGCGGACCCACAAGCTGAAGGGAACTCCGGCGCGATTCCTCACGGATCTTAATCCCGACCAGTGCAGCAAATTGAAAACTGCATTAGAAGAACTCAGGGAGCACCGTGCAAAAGGGGAAACTGATCTGTGTACACGGGATTTTCGTGTGCATCGGAAGCGCCCTCAGTTGCGTTGGCTGCCCTTGGTCAGGGGAAGGACCCAGGAGACTGTTTAACCACGGNNNAGGGGATTAGCTTGAGGCGTGAATGGCGAGGTAACCACGCTGTGCTAGCCTCAACCAATACTCGAGGGATACTGGGGAAAAGGAATGAGCTGGAGGACTGGGTTGTATCCCACAATCCCGATCTTTTTGCAATCACTGAGACCTGGCCGACACCGGATGTCTGGGACTCCGAAATATCACCCCACGGATAAAGAGTTTCGAACGGATCGATCATCGTCACGTCGCGGTGGTGAAATTGTTATTTTTGTCCGCTCGGATCTCCCTGTTAGAGTGCTGGAGAATTACACCTATCCGGAAGGATTTGAAAAAGCCCTGTGGTGCAGAATTAAGCTTTGTGCCGGAGGGTATACCACAGTTGTAGTGATTTACCGTACACCAGCTATGTACGTCCCAGAGCTGCTGGGCAGCCTACAGAGGTACGCCTGCGATGGACATTGTCTTGTCTTGGGTGATTTCAACGCGCCCCAT
>UZAN01039968.1:46844-59178 GCA_900618425.1 Echinostoma caproni
CACAGGACGGACGGAATGTGTGGCGCTCATCCTTTCCGGATATGCGTCAGGTTGCATCGCTCACAAATTGGGATTCCCGGAACCCTGAGGATGTGGATGTATCCTGGGGGTTGGTTCGTCATGGAATCCAGCAACTCGTACTGGAACTCTCTCCACCTCACCGCCACCGAACACACGCTATGGGCCCACCGTGGTTTGACCGAGAGCTGTGGGCGTGCCTCCGGCAGCTGAATAAAGCCTGGTCCACGTACCGTGCAACAGGCGCAGAATATGAGGAATATCGATGCATTCGGAATCATTGTACTGCACTAAAAGAATGCAAGAGAACCAGATTCGAGGAACGACTAGCAGCGGATTCAGTACAAGNGCGATTGTATGCCTACCTCAGGCGAAGAATCAGAGCAATGCCTTGTCTCCCGACTCTCGCCAAAGATGGGGCACTAGCCGAAAAAGATGAGGACAAAGCAGAGATGCTGGCATCACATTAGGCCTCAGTGTACACCCCAGCATACAGTACACTGACACATCTACTGGACACTGACACTGCGCTGAAATGGGCCCCATTTACCATCGGAGAGGTGGCCCTGGAGCTGCGTCGACTAAAGATTCACCAGTCACCAGGACCTGATGGCGTGCATCCGCTGATCCTGAAGGAGCTGGTAGATGAACTTGCAGTGCCACTGTGCAACCTGTTCAATTTGTAATTCACTCAAGGGCGTTTACCGCTGCAGTGGAAAGAGGCTGTCATTGTTCCACTGCCCAAAGTTGGGGATAGAAGTGACCCTGGGAACTACCGACCAGTCAGCCTTACTAGCGTTGTGGGTAAAGTAATGGAGCGACTGGTGGCTGCACGGTTTCAGCAGCATTTGGTGTGCCACGGTCATCTGTGCCTCCAACAACACGGTCTCCGGCCGGGTCGCTCATGCCTCTCAAACCTGCTACTTGCGCGTGAATGCTGGACCGAGGACAAGGCCAAAGGACATGAAACGGACACCATCTTCGTGGACTTCACCAAGCCCTTTGACAAGGTGCCGCACGGCCTCCTTCTGCGAAAGCTATTCAGCCTAGGTGTGGGTGTGGTAATGCGGAATTGGCTGCGAGACATCCACATCGATCGGAAATTCTGCATCCGTGTTGGCAACTCGCTCTCTGCGTGGTATTCCGCTACCAGTGGGGTCCTCCAAGGCTCAGTTCTTGCTCTTTGTGGTATATGTAAATGACCTGCAGCACCTGTGTAGCCGATCCCGCACGTATGCGGATGACATCAAAATCTGGCCTACAATTAAGTGTCCGAATGATCGAAGTTCTCTTCAAGCGAATTTGAACAACCTGGTTCAGTTGGCGGATACCTGGGCTCTTCCAGTCAACACAGCAAAGTGTGCCCACCTGCACATAGGGTGTGCTGACTCAGAGGTAGTCTACAGTTTCCAGGGAACCACACTGCGCAGAACATCGTGCTAACGAGACCTGGGTTTTATGGTTACGTCATCACTAAAGACTCGAGAAAACACCGAGCGGGGCTGTGCTAGCGCATGGAGCATTCTAGAGCCTATTCGGCGGTCTTTCAATCAGCTCACGATAGACGCTTTCATGCTGCTGTACGCTTCCCATGTTCGACCAAGATGTGAGTATGGTGGTGCGGCGACGTACCCTTGCACGACCGGTGAACTGGATAAGTTGGAGCGTGTACAACGTGCTGCTATTAGACTGGTTGGACTACGCGGGACCAACTATGAAGGTCGTCTACAGGCTACTGGTCTGTTCGCAATTGAGTATTGACGCCTCAGGGGAGATCTCATCTGCCTGAGGAAGGTCCTGAGAGGTGATATGGGCCTGGAGCTGCAACAGTACTTCCCTTTACGGACAGAGCACCACACGCGGGGGCACTCTCTCACGTTTCGGAAACTTCAGTCAGTTGGTCTTCCGTTAGTCTACCGACTCTCGCGTTGGTCAACAACACTCTGGAATTCCCTTCCAGCGATTGTGGTGGAAGAGAAGATGGACGCTGCTTCCAAACGGCGTCTGGATGAGCACCTGAAGGGGTTATGGAGGAACGAACACTTGTGATCGGACCTTCGACCCAGTGGTGATGGGCTTACACGGGCACCCTGCCCTCTGCCCTCAATCCTGAAGACTGAAGACTGACAGGTATGAAAGGTTTGATATTAGCGGGTTGTGACAGCGTCCTCAAACAAATTATCTAGCGGGAATGTAGGTTTGTGACGGACAAGAATTTGAACCAGTCATCCCTTAGAAAGACTATGCAGTACCCCGTCGATCGAGTGAGATTTGTTTGAGAATGCATGAACTCGCCAGTACGTGATCTTGTTTGGGACGGTACATTGTTGGTTGTCCAGCGCAGACACTCAATGACGCATTCCTTGCATACTAAGAATTCATTTGACTTTTCTTCTGTCGAATGATTTTACGAATTTAGTGGAGTTGATAGTCATCCTTTCTATGAATTACTGCTGCCAGTCTTTCATTACCGCTCTTTAAATATATGTCTTTTCGAGGAATGTCTGATAACTCTAAATTATTTATTATTTATTTAAGGATAAAGTAAACCTCGAATAGAAGAACTCAATCGCTCTTTTGTAGAAAACATTTTACCGTTGAATCCTGTGTGTAACTCATTTCTTTCCTCGGAAGCAGCATATAGGTTACGTATATTTACCTTTAAATTGTACACATATAGGATCAGAATTTGACCGTGTCGGCCCCATCAACATCGGTCGTCTAGATATGGTGATCAACTGATAGAGTTGACTAGTATAATGGAGCATCCTACGGCCTCTGAATAAATTTAATGATACAGGCAGTGAGCGTGAGAATTTCTGTCTCCTCCACACCACTTAAGGCCTAATGAAAGACACCGAACTCGGTGTATGACTTGTGGTCTCCTTTTCTGCAAATTCTCTATGAGAGAGCGGCAGCAGATGGTTGTAAATATAGTTCCTGCCGTGGTTAGTCGTATAAAAAGCCGGAATGTCATCTTAATTTGTTACCTTCAAGAGTGAACAATTTCGATATGCAAATTTTCTCAGGTGTATCCCTTGTTTATCCGTGAACCTATGATCAATTTTGTTGCCTAATTGAATTTTCAATCGTGATATTGTCATAAGCAACATGATGGGGCTATTTGACAGTGGATGAATGAAAAGTCTTTACATGGAATCGAATAACAATATAAATCAGAATGCAGAAATTAGGTTTTCATTTATATTGTAACCAATGCAACTAAACAATCTTCAGTCCTGGGTAAAAATGTTATTTGAACTTTAGGTATCTACACATTGATAAGAAATTCAGTGAGACACTGCTTCATGGATACATGTGGCCAGAGGATTTGAACAATATTTGAAGGACCGAATCAACGTTGTAGGTAACTATGAGGGAGAATAAGTACCAAAATATATTTATGTTGACCACTTTTCAACACTCTTTAAACATTTTCTGAACTGAACTTTTCGAAGTTTTCATTATTTTCAACTGTAACCTTGTCACGCTGTCATCGGTAATCAATTTCGATACTTTTGAAACGACCGGTTGCATCTTTTCCGATCCTCTAAGGTGCAATTTTCGGAAAATTGAGCATTAGAGTTTATTTACTTGTAAGTAGTATAACTCTCAAGACATCAATACCAAATATAATAAGAAAACGCATCAATTCTGCGTTCTACGAAGGATTTCCAACAAGTAGGTTAATAAATAAGACGAATGATCATACCTAAATGTTTATACACATTGCGATGATTATCTCTTTTGAGAAGAAATCCGAGTTTTATTGAACTTCATATAGTGATGAGATTTGTGTCAAGGAATAATACGTGTCATCTTGGTTTGTTGAATTTCACTCCTTAGTTTATTTTCAAAAGTATTACAATGAAGCTCGATCATTCCTGAATACTACTATATTCAGTGAAGTGTTTTGATCTCTGGATTGAATTGAATGCCTACTGCGTGTGATTTTTTCGACATCATGATTAGAGATTCATTCGAGTGATTCTATTTAAACCTTATTGTCCCAATTCATTGTGAGGCCTAATGCAGATTCGATTATCGCATTGGAATATATGAACTAAAATACGGTGAATAATGAATGGAAATTCTGACAGTCATGGACCACTGATGAATAAACGTTGATCAACTCCATTCCGATGTTCTTGTAATTCATTTTGGGGGCAATGTTTGATCTGCACAGAATAAATTCAAAATGGTTGCTGTCTATAACTTTTCAACTTCAAGTGGATCCGTTGTGACTTCAATTGAATCCGTTGTAACGTTAATTGAATCCAACCAATCGCAGTCCATGGAAACTATACAAGATGATTGGTGTTTCGGCCGTCAAACGTCACCGAGTGGGCCGGGTCTGTCTAAACCCCGTTCAGTCCGAATGAACTCGCTTCCCTGTACGTTTCTTTCTTCATTTAATGTAATAAATAAATTATTATCACACTTATATAGCTCTGGAACACAATCAAACCCACTTATATAAATGTTTACCTCCGTAAGTTTAATTGCATAAAACATCTTTTTATGAATTCACGTGAAATTGAAATGGTGGTCATTGATACAGTAGTTTGAATAAAAAGAAGTGTTTGAGGGATACGGAAGAAGAGGTGGAGAGAACAAAGCTTTCACTAGATCAGTATTTCTGAATGAGATATGTGGGTGCCTTCTCATAAACTGTTATTCGAATATACCGACTGAATGAATGATATATCCGAAAGATGAATTACGTTCTAGCTGCAATAATGTATTTAGTGACTGAAATTACTCTAATTCAACTAATTACGTCATTGTATTTATCCTCCACTCCGTACAAAATCACCTCCCAAAAACGGAAAATGCAGTAAACAGCAAAAAACCGGGATAACCAGTGATCTTTATCATAAATAGCTTATGGTTGATTCAACGCACAAGGAAAACCACCGAATAGGTTGGTTTGTCATTTCTGCCGGCTTGCGATAAAATGCCTCCATTCGAAACACATAAGTCTGATAGGACGCCATTTGTATTAATTTTATGTTCGTGTGATTTACTGTTTACATTTTCTTTCGAGTGCATCATCTGTAACAAAGAAGTGACTGTTTTGTCGTCCATATATTTGGTCGCTAAAATGAAAAAAATACCAGAATATATTTACGCGGTAGTGGGATTGTAAACCCCTTGGCTTTTGCAATACAGTCGGGGAAAAAGCGAATCCTTCGATAAATCATAACATAAAAGGAGCGGCTACCGAGAAGAAAAATAAACTTATCACACGCATGATTCAATATTAACACATTGTAATTTGATTGCATTAGTCAGCAAATCATCAGTATTATTCAATAATTGAAGGCTTCATATGACTGCGTCAGGGCCAGGTAGGAATCATTCACTTTCGAGTATGCGTGTGCGCGTCTATTTTTATCTGCTTCCAAGACACCGTGAAACTGATCTCTGCCCTGCTGATAGAGAACGGGTTGTTCTTTTTGATACAGCACTATCAGCTGCTTGCAAACGAATATTCGTTCAGTCTTTAGATATATAGACGCCAATTTTGATCACTCAATTTGCATAACTTTCTATGTGGACTCTTGTGAATATGAATTTTTATTGGGTTTAGTCCAATTTGTGCATGTGGCCATGGGAAAAAGGTTTCCCCGTGGTAGAGTGTGCCCGTTTTCTGACGCTGCCGAGAGGTTGGCTAAGGAATGGCGGGTTAGGAACAGAAATCCTGACCTTGAATAACAGGTTCGACAGTAAGCTCATGTGAATTTTACATTCAAGTTTCAACTTCTTAATTTTCAACTACAAAATATATGCCTGTAAGCAAAGAAGAATGCTTTTGTGGAACTGTGTCAATTTGAAAAATGTCAGACTGTATTTTGGAGCCTAGCATACACTGGCATTGGAGCAACTTTATCCACATTCCGTGAAACTATAATCTATATTAATTTTCCACTTCCAGTGCTTTTGATTTCTCTATCAGACATGTACTCATCATCCAATCTCACATTGTCATGCTCTACTTCATCCGTGCGAAATTTCCAAACAACAGTTCCCTGTGTGCTGGGATAAGATACACAACAACAAATTACGTCATTTTCTTTTCATTCGAAATTGCACAAAAACAGAAATGAAAGGATAACATTGAAAAGTTTCATGATTAAACAGTAAAGAATGATGAACTAAACAATTAGAATCAAAGGAAAGGAAACTTATAGGTAAACTCTAACTAGGGGAATGTTTTCAGTTCGGCACTGAAACTCAAATAAAAGAGGAAACACCGAAGATATACGGTGGGATGAAATCAGGAGTTGAGATTAGTGCAATGTTGATGGAATTAATTATAAATATGAGTTACAAACTGTTTAAATTTATTCCATATTTTCTGCATCGGAGACTTTCTTCCATAGATCGGCGGCCGATTTGAGAGCTCTGAAACAATGGAAAGAACTTGATCAGCTCGAGGAGATTACGGAAATTGTCTAATCCCTTTGTCAGACTGATGTGTTTCAGAAGAGCGCTATGTTCTTTAAGGACTGGGCGTAGAAAGTACACCCGGGGATTTGTCATGTGTTGCTTGAACAATTTACAACAGTTACCAAAACTACGCATAATTATATATCCAAGTAAAATTACAACTCTCATGGTCAACGTGTTTCTCATGTTATCGAGAACAACAAAACGTTATGACATACTTATAAATGAGAAAACCAATGATATCAAAATTCAGCAAATAAACTGTTGGTAAAACGCTTAATTTCTAATAACTTGGAAACATCAAATCGCAGAATAATTTATAAAAGAATATCCCGACACAGGACGGCACATCATCAACTTAACAGCTTGAATTGGTCCCAGATTCCGGGCTCGCTGCATTTATAAGGAAGCCCCAGGTTTCAACCATACTACTTACTCTGCCGCTGGAAAAATACAAGGCAAAGGCAATAATCGTTTTTGTCCTATGATAGCATTGTCTCTAATAATATCCTTTCTGTGGTCACTCTGAATGTCCAGGAATTCCAGTTAATTACACGAAGAAAGTGACAAATCGAATTGTATGTATCCGTTCCAGAGAGCTAATAAAAAATATTATTTTACGAACGACCGTGAAATTGTGTTACCTAATTCATACCAATTTTTTCAAATATTCCACAAAGGTCTTCAAGCTTTTGATTCATCTGTTTTTACCCATTTGACGAAGGTGATGTCTGCTTACCGTATTATGTCTCTGAAGGCCGAGCCAAGAGGTTTTACCGTGTAGGGGACATTGTGTCGTTCACACAGTGCCTTCACATAAGGCTGTGCTTTGATATAGTTGTGCCGTGGCATGGTTGGAAAGAGGCTGATGTTTTGAGACGAGAAATAAAGGTCAGAGTGCATCAAAAGCACGAAAACAGTGAATGGATGACAACATAATTGACTGCATAGAAACTGAGACTTATTTGAAAAAATGAGAATGTACTGGTGGGTTTGTATTTGTACAACTTGTGTAAGCATATCCGGTTACATTTCAGTTAAAAATATAGAATGTTCGTCACGAAGCATGAAAAAATAATAATAATAATAAAAACGAAAGGCAAAGAATGTCGGTGACGTTTTTTTCATGTACAAAAATTTTGAGGTAGTATATTTGAGACCTGTTCGTTTTTGGTAAGTAGTCAGGCCATGTAGAGTACAGAGGAATTATTATAAATGTTACTGCCAGAGGGCAGATTTCGAAATGAGGAGTGTGTGGATGGATGGGAACGACAAGAGGATAGATCAGGGTATAATGGATGAAGACAATCATCTGGAATCTCATGAGCAAATTTAAAACAAGACTTGATGCGACCATCAATGAGTTCTGCGATTAGTGAATCGATCGAAATTGATTATGTACAACTGATGATCATCAACCCACGGCGAATATTTTGAAGTCTTGTTTTAATAGACCGGGAAACACTACAGGGGAGCAATCGAGTGGAATGGGTAAAACGCACGGATGAATGAACGAGGACAGTACTGATTGTGGGGTTCGGTATTACTTGAGTTTGCATAACTGAAAAGATAGGCATCTCAGTTTTCCCATACAGTTGTAAATATGTGTAGACCAACGAAGATTGCTGTCGATGGTGCCACCCAGGTACTTCACTGAGGTCATTCTAGACACAGGTTTATCGTTAAGAATAGCAGAGTCCGTTGGAAATGAGGAGCGGGAAAGACTGAAAATACATTCTGCGCACTTAGATATGTTAAGACTGAGACCACATTGATCAGAAAACTGTTGAATGTGGGATATTTAGGGTAGGGGGGGACTGAAAGATCACCAATAAAGGCAGAGAAAAGATATGGAGATAGAATAGCACTTTGAAGAACACCAGAATTATCAACAACAGGTTTTGATGTCCTCCTTCCTAATTTAGCGCACTGATCCCTCCCTGTGAAATAGTCAGCGAGCCATGAGAGCAGTTTTCTGGGAGTGCCAAAATATTCACGCTTGAAAAGAAGGGATGATCGGGAAACAGAATCAAACGCAGACGAATAGTCAAGAAAATGCTCTAGAGTGGATAGGGCTTCCAATGTAGATCTGTTTGGTTTATATGTAAACTGAAGGGGGTCGTGAGGAATTGTGGTGTCTGACTGCAACCGACTCAGGATGGCTTTTTCGGTTAACTTTATAACCGCTGAGGTCAGCGCGATAGGACAAAACCGTTTCGCAAGAACAGTTGAGGACGTGAATATGGGGCTCGGAATAATGGTCACTGGACGCCAAGAATCAGAAAATCCACCGGGAAGACAGGGACTCATTGACGACGGATGTCATCATATTGGTTAGGGAATTTCAGAAGTGCCGGAGCAAGATAATCAGGGCCTGCAACTGAGGATGCCTTGCAGGATGGAAGAAGCTTAAAGATTAAATCATTGGAAAAAGGCACTGAACTGGATTCATTGCATAGGACTGAGGGAATCTGGTTCTCATTTGAGGGGTAGATTAAAGTGGCGTTAAGGCTGTTGACATTCACAGAGGTTATCTGTAACTTAGCCATATACAACGCTCAGCTAATGATCCACTTTCAACAGAAACAAATGTATTAAAATGCTGTGTTACGACCTATAAATGATATTGAACTGCTACTTCGTCCTATTTGGGATTTGTCAACAGTGGTAACCAGAATTGTTAACATTACCTGGTGCCTGTGATGAAACCTAATAAGATAGTCTAAGTGTCCACCGTCTAAAAATAAATATAATCTACGAGCATGTATTATGAAAAGCCGGTAAATCTTTCAAACCTAGATCTTATCTTATATTTAGTTGTTTTCTTCCAGGAGGAATGATTGATCGTTTTGATTTTAATCATTCTACGATAGAAACAATACTGACGAAACTCCACCATTTACCGTTTCCCTAAATAAAGTGGAACATCAAACGTATACATATTGCTAAACCCGAAAACGGAAACATCATTCCACAATTACCTCACAATTACTCGTAGGTAGTGCTATGAGACAAGTTATACTTTTATGGTCTGGTCATCCCTTAAACTTTATTCGCACGCATAATCAGCAGTTCATCCAGTCAGTCATACTTGCTAAGGACTAGAGACCCGAGTTTTACTCCTACCACAGCTAACAAGCAGTTATTACCCGCCCTTCAGTTCGGGATTTGAACTCCAAGTCGATGGAAAACTTGTGTATTAGCTATCTTATAACCAGCTCAAACTGGAACTGAAATGAATCACCAATTCAAGTTTGTTCACATTGTGGAACATCTAATACTAACTAAAGAGTGAATTCATAGAATATACTTCGTTGTATATTAGAAAGTCGTGATCAAATGTATGATACTGACTGTGTTCAATGGTAACGATAACACTAAATCTAACCCTGCTACACGGTCTTTTTATATTTCTTTCTAAGTATGTGGGTATTCGTTTGCAGATCATCTTCTATCCGTATATAGTTGTGAATACGCAAGGTTGAAACTGAGCGAATGGAGATGAACCATTTCAGTCGAACTCACTGATGTTCTAGCTGGAAGTTCAAGTGTCCGGTAAACCAGTCATTGAATAAGGAGTGTTCAACGTTACATGTAGCCTTCGCTTGTAAGGGAAGCCAGGCCTCAGCACGATCATAGTCCACTTCCATGGGTACGTGGTTTGATTGACTCACCCAGGAGAACCAGTGACTTTCACAGACGCTTGACAAGTAGGAAGCATTACCAATAAGAGTAGGAAGATAAAAGGCAAAAAATAGGAAGAAATGATCCAGCATTCTGATAAAAGTACAACACACAAATCATCCCCTCGCGTCTGTGTATCGCACGAAACTCTTGAAACCTCGTCCTTTTATGTACCTTTCACCGCAAGTCTAAACTTTCTTCTTATGAGCATAAGTTGAATAATTCTCCGAGTCATTTATTGACAGAATTAGGCAGAGTACATTATGTGATTATGTTCATTAGGTTTTTGCTCATCAAGAGACTGATTACTGAAAGAATTAATACCATAGAGGAGTGATTCTAGCAACGTTCACTTTGGCGTAAAATTTCAAATGAAGCCAATAAGCTTCTTTTTGGTGCATGTATCCTTCCCCCTTTTTCTTTGCAGATTTTAGTTAAAGTGCATAGAAAGTATTGAGGGATTATCCTAATACACAACTCGGTTTATTGGTTTCTTACATTTGAAAATATACAGACTATCCTGGTTGGTTCAAATTTTATTCGAAATTCACTGTCCATCTATTCATGCAAGAGATTGAATAGTCTACACCTCGATCTTTAGCCAAAATCCACACCCGTAATCCTTTAGTCAAAACCCGCAATGCTTTAGCCACGACCAGTACTCCTCTAGTTTCAATGCACAAACCTTGCTCATATCGCTGTAGGCGAGTCAGTTAAAAAGATGTCGGAGGATTATGAGGTCAACGAAATTTAAAAAAAATTATTTTCTTCACATGTTGGCTAAGAAATGAGAAGTTGTGGCAGTTGCTTGCTGCATCACACGTTGATTGAAGAAGGTTTAAACGATGTGTCCGTATCGTCAAACCATTTGGCGTATCTTGGATGGCCTCAATGTTTTCATTGAACCGGTTTTATTGTGCTCAGTAAAAAGCGAATTGAAGAGTTAAAAACGCTTACCGGTTAGAATTTACTGAAGATTTCGTTTAAACCTCCAATCAACATTTACTGCATGTGACTGCCACACCTCATTTATTAACCAAGCTTTGCAACATCACCATGTGTAGAAAAAAAATTTCAATTTTCGTTGACCTCAGAATCTTCCGCTAATTTTTGATCTGACGCGCCAACGGCAATACGACTAAAGTTTGTGCGTTATGGCTAGAACGTACTGGTCGTGGCTAAAGCATTGCGGGTTTTGGCTAAAGGATTATGGGTCAAGGCTGAAGGACTGCTTGTTTTAGTTGGAGCTTGTTGTGAAAAGGTGTAATAGCTATATACACAACCGTATTATTTGCGATTTAGAGTTCGAAATCGGGCTCATTCAGTGAACCTTCATGATGGAAATTAAGGCAATATTTTTTAAATCTGCAGCTTATTAAAACGAAGCCAGATATTGCCCAAACATATGCATGCATTGTTCGGATCTAAGTACTCTGTCATTGATCAAGTGTTAGTCTGACCAGACTTCCTAAAATATCAAGAGAATCGGGTCAACGTCCTCAACTAGGGTCGTGGCAACACCTAGTTTTGATTTGGTAGTTGATGCTACAGTGCGCTTTGATGATTTGATCGACTATTTGTTGTCGCCATGTTTGCATAATCTTTCAGAGTACTGAATCAGGGAGAAATAATAAAAATGTTTCGACTTCATTGTAAACCAGGCTGGAGATTATTAAAATATTCTACTGCCACTAGTGAGAGTTACGCTCCCGAGACCTCTGCGAATGGTGAAAATCCGAGAAGTATTGGTGTTCCACTGATTTCATTATTAATGTATAATTTAGGGTTTTTAATTCCTTCCATAATCTTGTGCACATTTCCGACTTCATCATAAGCACTTTATTTTTTCATTTTCGCTGTTTTTCTCCCTTTTACTGAATACAGAACGATACAATTTTCAGAAAGAGGAACTGGCCAATTCAATGGCTGCCGTACTACAAACTAAAAATGATATGCACTCTTAAATTTAAGCACAATTTTAACAACCCATACAGTTCTATATTAGTACTCACCAATGAAGTATGCCTCAGCTTTAATGATGAAAACCATAATTTATGTAGCTGTAGTATTGATGGTAATGCCGATTGTGACAATAAGATGAATATATTACCAAAAAGACTAAAATGGCGTTTCCGAAGGCACCATTTCATCAGGTGCCTCATCAGATTGTGCAGTATCT